>PVHP010028531.1:0-23054 GCA_004024765.1 Zapus hudsonius | reverse complement strand
CCCTGTCCAGGCCCTGAAGCTCCCTGAGGTTAGATCAGAGAGGAAAAGATGAACCTCTCCAAGGAGACATGGACTGTTTGGGACAGAATGTCAAGTGCAAACCCAGGGATAAAATGTTACCGGGACAGACACTGCGAGAGACATCCTGGGTGGCTGTAAACACATGAACGAGGGCTCGGTTCCTTTGCTTTTCAAGGAAACACAAATTAAACCATAAAGTAGGGTTGTAAAGCCCTGGTGAGAACAGAGCTGGGAGGCTGGGGACCTGGGCTTTGCTGCTGGGGGAGGAGAGAGCCGAAGAACTAGAAGCAATCTCTTGTCAACCCCAAGCCCCACACCAAGGAAGGTTCCAGATTCTCCTCAGCGCCTCCAGAGGGGGCATGTGCCCCCAGCTCCTCCTCTCTACTACTGAAGAACAAGGGCACCAGACCCACCCTAGAAAATGAAGGGTCACAGGGCACTATGTCCCCACCAGAGGGAGGAAGCTTCCTTCCCTTCCCTTGCCCTGGACTTGAGGTTCCCAACTGGGGGTGATTTGTCCTGTCCTGGGAGACACTGACCGATCTGCAGTCTTGGTTGTCACCTGGATAAGGAATAGGGAGTGCAGACAGTGACTGGGTGATAGTGAGTCTGGGTGTCAGGTGTTGATATATACCCTCCAGTGCCCAGGGGAGCCCCTCCAGAATATCACCGTCCACAAGGCTGAGGTTAAGAAAGCCTGCTTCAGATGCACTGACAGGGATTAGGGACAAGTTAGTCTCTATTCTGGTAGGTAGTTAGCTAGGGACTGACCCACAGAAACATGGGTGCTACCTTGCCTGCCCTGGCCGGACTAGAGCCCCCATCTGGATAGCCTCATCCAAAATGGCTTCAGCAACAGTGCTCTACTTCTTGCTCAATGTTGATAACTTGGACAAAGATCTTATGTTGGAGCTCATAGGCCTGGGGTCTCCTATGTCTTTATAGAGATCTAATCTCTCCCAGGACCTCAAGCCCACATCAGCACTGCTGTCACAACTGTTGTGAGATCCTGGGGACAAGGTTGAGGGAATCTCAGAGTTAATAAGGCCCTGACAGGAATGGAAAACATGGACTCAAGTAAGAGTAACTTATGAATTTTGAGATGTATTTTAGAGTGAGTGTTGAAGTTACCTTCTCATTGCTGGCACAAAGCAGCTGACAAGAGGCGAGTTTTTATTGTGGCTCATAGTCTCGAGGAGAAACTATGATGGCAGGGAAACGTGGCATGAGCAGAGGCTGGGCATCACCTCTGCCACAGCAGGTGGACAACAGCATCAGGAGAGTGAGCTGAGCTCTGGCAATGGGAGCTGGCTACAACACCCCTAAGCTCACCCCCAACAACACACCTACTCCAGCAAGGCTCCACCTCCCAAAGCGACACCAGCTGGGGACCAAGCATTCAGAACACCTGAGTTTATAGGGAACACCTGAATCAAACCACCACAGAGCGTTAAGAGGGAAAGCAAAGCCTGAAGAAATTCTCCCTGTTCCCAGCCTGGCTGGGAAGGGGGAGGAGAGATAGAGACCATTCCCTCTCAGAAAGAAAGGTCTTTCTCTGGGAAGGGGCTCACACATGTGGGACGCAAACATGAGAGCCATAGCCAAAAAAAAAATTCTGGGAATAAGAAGGGGACCCTGAGAGGATCTCCCCCATATATGGAAGGAGAGAAGGGTCAGGGGTCAAGATTCAAGAGCTATGAGCTAACAAAAAAGGGTTTACACACATGTTTTAGGCCCTTGATGTTAACCAGACATCCAATTAGAATGAGCTGAAATCTAGCAAGGGGGAGCTAGCAGTAACCACCCCCCCAAACCTGCCTCTAACAACGCACCTCTTCCAGCAAGGCTCTACATCCCAAAGTGCCACCAACTGGGACCAAGCGTTCAGAACACGTGAATTTATTGGGGACACCTGATTCAAACATTCAGAATCATTTGGATTTAGGAAGTGCTGACCTTTGCTCTATGAACCTCAGGTGACAAGTACCTGTTTCCCAATTGTCAATGTCCTCTCTCCCTTTAGAAGGACAACCCTTGTGTTTTAGCTGGGAATATAACTTCCATCCAATAATAAGTGACCAGGAGTTACATATACAGCTTTGGGTCATGAGTTCCAGGGAAGTTGTGTTCTTTTCGTCTATAGCAAGGACCATGGAAGTGGTTGGAATGCAGACACGGCAGCAGGAGTTAGAACGGCCACACTGGGCCATGATGGAAGAGCAAGAGAGGAGCCTGGTTTCAGACGACTGGGAGGGAGGCTGTGCTGCTGGCTCTCGTATGCTTCCCCAGACTGTCTCCCCCAAGAGAAAGACGGGTGGGCATTGCTATTTCGAGATTCTCCTTTTCAGTAGCTGAACCACTTGCTGAGTTTCTGCACGCTTCCAGCACTTTCGTCTGTGCTTCATAAGCAGACAGAGTTAGAACGCGGATCATTCACACAACTGTTCATTCACTCCACAATTATTTCTGAACACCTCCCATATGCCAGGCATTTGGTGTTGAGCACGGAGGTACCCAGATGGCTCTTGCATTCCTGCTCTCCCCGATTGGCTCCAGGACCTGTGGCTTCTGCAGCCTGCTTCTTCCCCACTGTGGAAGCCAGGCCTCTGGCTCCCCTTGCTGGCATTCGTGGTGTGTGTGTGTGTGGTGGGGGGTGTCCCCGAGAATGTGTGGAGACTGGAGGACAAACTCAGGTGGGTGCCATCAACCTTTTCTGATACAGGATTGTCGGGGGCGAAAGCCTTTGGGGGCCTTTGGAGGCACACCTTGGCTTAGTCTTGGACGCACCTGACAGCCTGCCAAGAGGGGCTTGGCTTAATGAGTTTCAGGAGGCGATTGCGATTGGCTATTATGCACAGGTTCTTATCATTAACCCCCTGATTGGCCAGGAAGCTCTATATATTCTGCCTCGTTCCCCGCAATAAAAAACACACGTTCGTAAACCCAAAGGCTTTCGCCCACGACACAGGATGTCTTCTCATTGGCCTGGAACTCACCAAATAGGTGAGACCGGCTGGCCAAGAAGCCCCAGCGAGGGGTTACAGGTGAGCCACTAACCTAGCTTTAAAAAAGGGTGAGTGGGTATGGGTGCATCGGGTCCTCTTGCCACTGCAAACGAACTCAGACGCGTGCACCATTTTGCATCTGGCTTTAGGTGGGTGCTGGGGAATCGAACCTATAATCACTGAGTCATCTCCCTGGCCCACACCCGGCTTTTTTTTTTTTTTTTTGAATGTGAGCTCTGAGAATCAAACTCAGGTTCTCCAACGCTTTAATGACTGCTCCATGTCCCCAGCCCTATGCTTGTGTCCTCAGACCCTCCCCTGCCCCCTCTGCTCCTTGCTCGTCATCTCAGAAAGCCCACGTGTATGATGTGTTCCTGGGGCCCTGCAAACACACTAGGAAGTTTCTCCCTGGATCCCGTCCCCCCATGGAGCAGCTAGGTCCCTCCAGGGAGCACCCCGCCCCCTGCTGACCAAACTTTCTTTCCTTGAGAAGATGAACCAGAAAGGTGGGGTGCTGAGCCACCCACCAGGCCCCTGGGTGTGGTTTACAGTGGAAGCAGCTAGTGCCCAAGGGAGGAGCATGCACCCTTTGGTGACAGAGACAGGGACAGGTCCTGCAGCCTAGATGTTTGCTTGGAGACCTAGAGGAAGCCTGGAGCCAGTCTCCCCTCTGCCCCTTGCTGTCTGCATGCATGGTCTTGATGGGTAGAGTCCTTCCATGTCCCCAAGGATGGCACAACAAGGCTGTGCCTGAAGACATTCATATCACAGGAAGTGCGAGACCATGTCGCTCTCATTTGCTCTCCGTCCATCCACCACACCCAGGGTTCTACAGAATGTCGCAGGGAAAGCCTTGTCTGAGGTCGTATTTTATTTCCTAGTTGGGACAAACGCTCACCCAGCCTCAGTATCATCGCTTGTGAGTGGGAACACAATGCCACGAACATCTGTGTCTTACCATGTCTTGCAAGTGGCCTCCCCTGTCTGGAGCACAAGGGAGACATCCTACCTGTGCTGGAACCCCAGTGTCACCATGGAGTCAGGATGGCTCAGAACCGCAGGCTTACCTGGGTGTGAAGGTTCACACTTGTGATCCTAACACTCAGAAGGCTGAGACAGAAGGCTGGCCTGGCCAATAAGGTAAGTTCTGAACTACAGTGTGAGACCCTGTTTGAAGACAGCAATGAAAAAAAAAAAAACCAACACAGCTTCAAAGTTTGGCTGGGATGGTAGGTGAGGGAGAGAGGGAGGGCAAATATTGACACTTGTGTCCTAAGCAACAGTCTGCTCCACACTTACAAGGTCCACACTCAGAAGTGGCCCTGAGGCGGATGAAGTTTGGAGGGGCTGTGCCTTCCGGGAGAGGGGGACCAGCAGCGTGCCAAGTCCCCGGCGACACTTAGAGACTCCACACACTAAGCAGATAAAGCAGCTGAGAAAGAAGAGTGAATTTGTCACCAAAAGGGACCCTTCTCATCTCTCCTCCCAGGCCTAGAGGTAGCACCCGAGTGACATTGTCCATGAGTGTCCTCACTGCTTTCTGCTGTCATTGCCGACACCACTTTATATAGAGCAGAGGTCTGCTGGCTTCTCAGCTCTGGAGCTTCAAGGTCAAGGGGCCACGTCTGTGAGGGACTTCTTGCTGGTGGTGACACTCTAGTTCCCTTGGTGGTGAGGACCCCTGAGGGCACACAGCATATACTTTAAGGGAAAAGGATTCATTTTGGCTAATTTAAGAGGGTTCAATCCATCATGGTGGGGAAGGCATGGGGTGGGTCATGGTGGTGGGAGCGTGTGGCTGGAGTCTCCACATCTCCAAGTCAGTATTTTGTAGAGAAACCAAACTGACAGAATGAATATGGATCTTAAAGGGATTTATCAGATCAGCTGACAGGCTGTTGGTAGTCCAACAATGGCTGTCTATAGGCTACAGAGTTGGAAGATCCGGCTGGCGCTCAGGCCAGGAGGCTGGATGGCTCAGAAGTCCCCATGTGGAGAAGGGGTGAAGCCACTCTGGGCCCCAAGGAGCCCATAACAGCAGCAGGGCACTAAATTGAAAGATGAAAAGTTTGTGGAACATTCCTTCGCTTTCCCAGCCTGCCTCTGTCTTCGGAGGACGGACACAACCCTTCGACTTTTGCTTTTTTCCTTTTTCAGATTAAGATAATTTAATTCTCTTTATAACATGAAGAACAGGGAAGAAAAAGTCCTGTTCCAATGACGTTCCCAGATGCGTATGTAGCAGGCAGCTCATTCGTCTTTATTATGCGGGTTCCAGAAAAATCCTGGCAGTTACATCACTCAATCGCCCCAGAGTCCCCAGCTCAGCCTGGGGCAGGATAGACTGCCGGAGCAGTCGGTGATGGCTGGTGATAGACACCAAGCCACCAGGGCCCCCCACTCCTTGCCCAGCCAACCCCCACCTTGCCCTCTGGACCCTCTCAGGAGCACCGTCCCTCAGGGTGCCAGCTCAGCTCAGTCCCCCAGTGACACTGCAAGAAAGAAGCCAGTCAGCTTTGGGGGTGCTTGGGCCTCCCCAGCCAGTTCCTGCTGCCTGTCCAGCATCCCCAGGACACAGAAGGATGGTCCCACCCAATAATGGCAGAGGCTTGTGGCCTCTGGGCTCGTGGCACACACGTTAGCAGTTCCGTGTGCAGGTGGCCTTGGAGGAGATCAAAGCCCTCAGGCTCCCACAGAAAGGCTAGAGCTGATGTGTAAAGAGGCTCACGCGTGACGTGAAGTTTGGGTCCACACTGGGCGTCAGGTCTGAGGACTGAGTCGATCCTAGCCCTGTACATACAATAAGGGGAGGAGCCACAAAGCCAAATGGCTCAAGCGTGAGGGGCTTTGAGTGGTACCAAAAAACTAAATTAGTTCTTGAGTATGCCTTACCAAAGAATGTCAACATTTCAAGCCACCTGAGTTGAAATGGAGGTCAGAGAAGGGACCTTGGCCCTTGTCACCCTTCCCAGTCAGGGATGCCACTTGCCATCTCTGTCCTGGGAGCTGACCCCCCCAGCAAAGGGACCATGAAAAGGGCTGGTTCCCCTTCTCCCAGCATGGAGGCTGCAGCCCCAGGCCTGTACAGTGGCTCCGGCTCTGCCTGCCCCCCCAGTTCCACCTCCTAATCACCCCCTCCTCAGCGGCCTGTTCCCTCAGTGAGCAAGCCGGCTCTATCTAGTAACCTCAGCTGCACACTTCAGGCCTGGGACATCCTCCCGTTTCCCACTGAACTCCAATTCATTCCTAACTGGCCTCCCAGCCTTCCCCTTGCCCTTCCCTGCCTGAAACAGTCCTGTGCTCTCACGAGAGAACTGTCATTTCAAGATGGAAGCTGGCCTGGTACTCCCTAACTCCCTTCCACCACAGCTCCCACCAAGTCCTCCAAAAGGCCTCAAGGCTTCCTGCAACTGTCACTCACCGCTGCTAGAACCCAAAGACTACAATGACTGCCAAGTGCCAAGGTCACTGGTGGTTAAAGCCCTGGGCCATGATCCCCCAACCCAAGCCCAGGGAGCCAGAATCCCAGGAGACAGGGGCTGCATAATTAATGCCACCTATCTTGGGGCCCAGAGAATTTGTTTGTTGTTTTGAGGAAGGGTCTCACTCTAGCCCAGGCTGACCTGGAATTCACTATGTAGTCTCCAGGTGGCCTCGAACTCACGGTGATCCTCCTGCCTCTGCCTCCTGAATGCTGGGATTAAAGGTGTGTGACACCACACCCAGCCCCAAATAAATTTTTGAGGAGCAGGGAAGGAGAGGAAGAATCTTGTCTACCTTGCTGGCCACTTCTGGCAGGGGTCCAGAGCTCCCGAGGGTGTGCCCAGGACTTCATGGCACCCCAAGCAGTGGCAGAGACCAGCAAACCTGGAACCCAAGCAAAAGCAGTTCCCATGTTGTGGGCACAGCCTCAGCGCTGGTTCCCTTCACTTTGTTGTTGTCACTGCTGTTTCTGTTTGTTGTGTGAGCCTTTCCTGGGGAGATTTGAACACGTGCTTTCTCATCTCGGCTAGGGCACCAATAGGCCAAAGGAAAGATTCCATCCAAGCCCAGCTTGGTGGACCAGTAGATGATTGGGCTTACCGACAGAAGCATGGCTGAGGGGTTACTCAAGAACATGGGTGGGATGGGGAGATGGCTTAGTGGTTAAAGGTGCTGGCTTGCAAAGCCTGACGGCCCAGCTTTGAGTTCCCAGTGTATTGTTTGCAACAGCAAGAGGCCTTGGTGTGCTCATGTTCTCAATCTCTCTCTCTCTCTCTCTCTCTCTCTCTCTCTCTCATAAATGTTCAAAATAAATAATTTTTAAAAAACCAAGGTGGATCCTCCCAAACAGTATCATCATTGAAAAGTCTACATTGAAAGTCCAGCTACATAGATGGAATCTCCCTTCTGTCTACACCAGGACCTCCAGAGAGCATTCGCACCTGGGGTCGGGTGCAGGAGGGGTTGAGAGGCTGAGATCTCATGTGAGCTCCCGATGACCCTCCTGATTCCTTCTATGAGAGACCATCAACAGTTCTGACCTTGGTGAGCGTCTCCTGTGGGTAATCACACATAGCTGCCTGATGAAGGTGGTATCAGCCAAGTTTTGCCTGGAGGACAGACTTCCAACAACATTACTTTTTTATTTTGTTATTTTGGTCTTCCAGACTGGATCTCACTAAGTTGTCAAGGCTGGCCTTGAACCTGTAGTCCTTCTTCTTCCTCCTCCTCGATAGTGCTTAGGTTACTGGCAAGCGGCACCATACCTGCTCAGTGATCTGTTTTTAAAATGCACTGCTGCGGTGATGCATTCTCCTTTAAGTTGCAGCAGACTCTCTGCAGGTATGCTTGGAGTCAACCAGTCATGGACCAGAAATACTATTGTCAAAACCGCATCTGCCTTGAAGATGCCCTGATGTTTCCACTATTCTATCCTAAATGATGTCACATTGCAATGATGACACAGCATCCACTCTGGAAATCATCAAGAGGTGACCCAAGCACACAGGGTAACATGCACAGGATCTGCCCGAAGGACTCCAGCAGCTAGGCTTCGGTACCCATCAGGGGTCCTGGTCTCCATGGATACTGAGCGACAATTGGGACAGTTTCTGCCCTCTGTCTCTAGGCAGCCACGATCATGGATTTATATGTATTTGCTTATTTTTGAGGCAAGAAGCATAGGTGTGATTAACCAGATTACAAAAACTGTGCTCATGGGAGTGTCAGGAAGGTGGCTCGTGGCAGGAAGAGTGACACTGTCTGTCCCTGCTCTGCTCTTTTGTGCAACTTTGTTCTCCGGAATCTTGCCAATGTTTTAGATGTTCAGCAAATAAAATTGTGTCAACAAGAATAAAGAAAAATCCTAAAATTGAATCAACGCAAAGGAAGCAAACTCTATTTCAAATGAATTACAGAGACGCCAGACCCCAGCAACTCCTAAACCTGAGACTTGGCTGTCAACCGTCAGTTCGTGACAGAAAATGAGCTGCAAAGGAGTCTGGGACTTGGTTTTGTTGGCTTCTGGTGATGATGGCCTGGGGAGAGCAGTTCAGAGATGGTCCACGGGAGTTACAGGGTCAAACACAAGGGCAAATGCTTGGACTGGGTTGAGGGTGGGGTACCCACTGTGGGAGGGGAGAGACGTCAGAGATGCCAGTGAGGAATGAACCAGGTGAAGAAAGAGCCTTGAGAATGAGGCTGGAAATCAAGATATCACTGCAAACTCATATACTATTGTACACAGACACACATGTGCACACATACATACACACATAAACACACACATACACATCAACACATACATGTGTGCGCACACACACACACACACACATTCCCAGAAAGCACCTTGTTTCTTTTTTTTTTTTAAAGCGTGTGCCACCACACCCGGCTCAACACTCATTTATTTATTTATTTATTTCCAAGCAGAGAGATAGAGGGGGATAGAGAGAGAGAGAATGGGCGCATCAGGGCCACCAGCCACTCCAAACAAACTCCAGATGCAAGCGCCACTTTGTGCATCTGGCTTCATGGGCACTGGGGAATTGAACTCAGGTAGTTAGGCTCTGGAGTCAAGCAACTTAACCGCTGAGCCATCTCTCCAGCCCCCTTGTTTCTTTTTTTCTTTTTATTTTTATTTTTTGGTTTTTCGAGGTAGGGTCTCGCTCTAGTCCAGGCTGACCTGGAATTCACTCTGGAGTCTCAGGGTGGCCTTGAACTCACAGCGATCTTCCTACCTCTGCCTCCCGAGTGCTGGGATTAAAGGTGTGCGCCACCACGCCCGGCTCTCAGGTGTTTTTAATGCATGGTCCTCAGCTGGTGGCTGAGGGCAAGGTGGAGCCTTGCTGGAGGAGGTGTGTCTCTTGGGGTGAGTCTTGGGGTGTTACAGCCCAAGCCTCCCCCCTTGACAGAGTTGGCTCACTCTTGCTGCTACTCCCAAGTGCTGTGGTAAGATGTGACGCCCAGCCTCTGCTCGGCCATACTTCTTCCTGCCATGATGACATTGACCCTCGAAACTGTAAGCCTGAAATAAGCCCTTTCCTTTCATAAGCTGCATCTGGGTCAGGTGTTTTGTTCCAGCAACAAGAAGGTAACTGCTACATCTGTCTAAAACAAGCCTTGATGGCCATGATTGGCCCTAAAGCAAGGCTGTGACTGGTGCAACCACCCCTTCTCAGGCTGAATACACGAGCTGCTAAGACTCACCCAGGGAGGGGGTTGGGGAAGCACTCCTGAGCTGCCTTCCCCTGTGGTAAGGGGCACCTCTCAGGGGACCTTTTCTTGGCCTACTATGATGGAGCTTGCAAACGAAAGAAGAGATGGCGGAGGCAGCAGACATGGACGGATCAGCAGGCCAGGCTGTGAACATGGCCGCCAGGCTGCTGAAGAAGCCACAGTGGCTCAAAGCAACAGTGGAGGCTCCTGAGTGGGGGAGCCAAGTACCCGGATGGCCCTGGAAGCAGCGGTGTGGAAGGATCTGCCAAGAGAAGCCATGTCAGGAAGAAGGGAAGCAAAGTGGGGAGAATGGAAACAAGAGAGGCAGAGAGTGGAGATTAAGAAAGACCAGCTGCGAGGTTCAGAGAAGAGGTCACCCAGGTCACCAGGAGAGGGACAGAGAAGAGACCCTGCAGGCTCAGGTCACCAGGAGAGGGACAGAGGGCGCTCAAGTTTTCACGAGCAAGAGTCCACAACTCTGGGCTGAGCTGGCTGCTGCTGAGTGCTAAGGGTCCTGGGTATCTGAGACATTTACCCAGACTAACACTAGAGGGCACCACGTGCCACTATGTCCCCTGCCTGTGGCCATCAGAAAGCTTCTCCTTGCCTATCTGAGAAGAACAGAACCCTTAGCCCACTGACTGGTGACAAAAGAACCTGGAACTCCTCGATAAATGGTGCCAAAGGCTTGGCAGGCTCTCAGGTGGTAGGATCCTAGGCAGAGGACACAGGAGGCCAGAGGGAGATGATGTCAGTCCCAGCACCCAGGTAAGCCCACTAGCCCAATCTCCCAGCCGGGAACCCCAGGAACTGGAGGATCTTCCCAATTCCATTTTCCAGTCTTTTCTTCCGGTCCACATGCCTCCACTATGCTCCCGTCCTCTTGCTGGGAGGATGCTTTCTGCACACAACTAAGGATTTGTGTGTGGTATGTGGGGTAGTTCTGTCCATCCAGAAGCTTGTACTTGACCCCGGCACACGTCTCCTGAGCTGATGTGTGCACACTATTTGTTTGTTCTTAGGTGTGTAGCACACTTGCTGAGTGGCAGGCTTCTGGCTCTGTGCCCTTCCCATACTTGCTGCCTTGTGAACTCGGTTCTGATTCTCATTCGAAGGACCTCCAGATAAGCTTAAAAGGGTCCACCACCCGGGACCCCTCTTTCTCTCCTTCCCAGGCCTGCAGAGTGCCCAAGGTGAGGCCAGCAGGTCTGAGAAGAGAGGCGTTAGTCCACTTGGACATCTGTACCTACTGCCCTCTACCTCCAGCCCAGGAATGGAGCCTGTGCCCTGGGAACTACAGAAGCACAGAGACCAGAGGCTTGTGGGACAGGAGGAAGGGGGAGGTGAGCAGGGGAGGGTCGTGGTAAGGGCAGCATCCCACCTACCAGAATGATAGCTGCTCCATCTCAGCCAGCACCCTCCAGACATGTGAAACCAGTGGGGTGTCTGGTTGGCCAGTGAGCCCTGGGGATCCTCCTGTCTCCACCTTCCCAGCACTGAGTTTACATGAACTTGCACCTAGCATTTTTTAAATTGATATCTTTATTGTCCAAAATTAGATACATTGTATTAGCAAAGATTATGTTGGTATCCACTGGGAATCCTCCTCGGCATTTTTGCGTGGGAAAATCAAACTCAAGACCTCGTGCTGCAAGGCAAGCTCTTGACCCATGAACCATCTCCCCGGCCTGCGAAACCTGCACATTTTATGATGGGCATCAACCAACTCCCAGTTTTGCAAAAGGCCTCACAAAACTCCCTTATGGCCATGTGGCCCCTGGAGCCCTCCTCTGGGTTAGGACAGCTCACCGAGGGCCTGGACCTCCTCCCTGGGAGGGGAGGGACACTTGCCACCCTATGACTGCTTCACACTGGATGTGTTTAAGCTGCATGTCATCCCCACACCTCCTGGCTCCCTGAAGGCACAGAGGGTGGAGTGGAAAGACAGAACCTTCTTCCCGGTGTCACTGGGCCCCATGAGCACAATCGATAGAGATAATCTCAGTCCCTGTCCTGGGGATTCGTTGATCCCCACACAGCAGGTGATCCACAGAGGTGGCCACTGATGAGGTCCAATGACCACACCAGACGTGATTAAAGGCTCCACACAGGCTCCTTGGCAGCCTCGTGACCACCTGCTGCTTTGCCAGCCCATCCCTGGGGCACAGCTGGGAAAGCTGGCTGCTGTGGCCAGCTGTCTGGGAGCCCTCCAAAGGTGTCCACATCCTGATCCCAGGATCACTGAGTTTGTCACCCTACAGGACCCAAAGGACTTTGCAGATGGGATTCAGTTGAGGAGCTCAAGCTGAGGCCATAACCTAGGTCTCTGGGTTTAAGGCATAAGTCAGAGGAAGACAGTCGAAGCTCAGGATGCAGCTATAAGAATGGAAACAGAAGAGAGGAAGAGGGGAGGAGAAGAAGGGACAGAGGTGGCGACGAAAGCATCCTACACTGGGGACATTGAAGGGGAAAGAGGCTGTTAGCCAAAGAACATGAGCTTCTAGAAACTTCTAGGAGCCAGCAAAGACAAAACACCCACTGGTATATCCTCCAAAGGAATACGGCCCCGCTGTTTCCATTGTGAACTTCTGACCTCCATACAGCAAAACACTTCATTTGTTTTGTTTTAAGCCATGGAGCTTGTCACAGTGATGATGGCAGCCAGCCGGCCTGTTGCTGCTTCCGTAGAAGGAAGTGACTCTGAGAGGTTGTCACTGGGGAAGGTGACTGTCACTGACAGGTATGTGGGGTGATGAGGCACATATGGAGCCTCAGGACACAGGGCAGAAAGTGGCCCACGGAGATGATGGCCAGGAGCTGCGTGGATCTATCCACAGCCAACAGTTCCTTCTCTGCTGGGAGAAGAGCTGGACTTAGCCCAGAGATGCGCTCTCTTTGGGCTCCATGCTGGCTTTTTCCAATAATAACTTCTTAATAACAGAAACCATAACAAGTGGAATTTATTGAGCTCTTTCTATGGACCAGGCTCTGTTCTAAACATTTGACGAGCTTCCCACAGCTTCTCTTTTGGAATTAATTTCTTTTTCACAGTGTAGGAATAGAACCCAGGGCTACCCACACGCTAGGGATGCATGCTATTGAGCTATACCCCCGGCCCCCTCTTGTTCTTTTTATTAAGGAAGGAAGGTTTGTCTCAGCTTAGAGTTCAAGGACACAGTCCTCAATGTCCAGGAGGGCAGGGCAGAGCAGGAGGAGGCTGGTCACACCTGGGTTCAGTGAGGGAGCCCAGCGATGGTGCTGATGCGAGCTGACTTCCTCCTTGGTCAACCTTCACAGTGACATTTTTCATGCGTGTACCTAGTGTATTTCGATTGTAAAAACCTTCCTATGACCTTATTTTGTCCCTGCTCCCCAACCCCTTCCACTGAATCCCTTTTTACTTCGATTTGTTTTTCTTTGTCCTTCCATGATGCGATGCTGATGGCCAATGGCCCAATACCGTGTAGGTCACATGAAGCTCACGGCAGGTACTATGAGGACATGGGTGCAATGAAGGACAGAGCTCCACAGCACTCCTCCCCTTCCTCTCGCTCTTACATTCTTTCCACACCCCCCCTTCTAGAGCGCTCTCTGAACTTTGGTGGGTGTGACTGAATGCCAGGCACTCAACTGTCACTTCTCAGCACTTTGAGGGGTTTTGTGTCTCCCTAGGAGTCGCCACCAACTACAAAAAAGAAGCTTTTCTGACCAAGTAAGAGCAGCACCCATCTATGGGTATGAACATAAATAGTTAGAGAGGAATTTGGTGGACATAATACATCCATTTTGCCAAACAACCATAGTAGGTTTGGCCTAGGGCCTAGGACCTTCCTAGTCTTAGGTTTGCAATATCAGGCATGAATTCTGTCTAGTGAAGCTGGACTCCGATCTGATCAGAAAGCACTTGGTGGCCCTCGTAACAGAGGACGAGACTGATGGGTGAGAAACAGGAAAAAACTGGAAACTTCAGGACTGTGGCTTCAGCCTAAAAGTGACAGGAGAACGGGAGGAACAAGACCAGAGAGATTTTGGTCTGGAACACCGTGTTAGCTTCCTGGGGCTGCGGTGACAAACAGCTACAACCTGGGGGGTTTCACACCAGAAATTCACCCTGGCACCATTGTAGAGGCCAGAAGCCCCAAGCCAGCGTGCTGGCAGAGACACTTCCAGCAAACACACACCTCTTCTGGCTCCTGGTGACTTCCCTCTCTCCTGGGCTCTCAGCAGCATCGTTCAACCTTGACCTCTGCGTCCTTGCAGCCTCCAGCCATGTTCCTCTGGGCCCCTTCTCCTTCATGAGGACCCCAGTCATCGGCTCATTGGTGGCACTATCCCAGTCCTCGTGGGCATCCGTCAGCAAAAGCTCTACTTCCATTGAGGCCAGATTCCCAGGCACTCAGCCTAGGACTTGGGATTATGGGGGAGGGGAGCACTGTTCAACCTACTGCACACATTTCCTTGAGATGATTCTACAACTAACCTTTCCTTCAGCAGCAAAGGCCCTGGGGAATCGTCCTCAGCCACTGTCACAGAGCAAGCAAGTGTCATCAATGAGTGAAGGTCTCCGGGCTCTAGGAATGTCACCTGTCAAGTGAAACAGAACCCTTCCTGCCTCAGATGACTGCTGAGGACCTCAGACCAGCCAGAACGAAAGTCAAGGTCCCCAGTGGAGTGTGCTCCTCCCAGAATGCTTCACTGTGTTGCAACTGGTGGGGTCCTCAATCATGAAGACTCCAAACTAAAATCCCCAGAGGACCTAGGGTGCGCATGCAGGAAGCATCTCCCCGAGTGCTGGTCTCATCTGTATTTGTTACCCCCTCTTTGCTCCCTCTGATCTCCCCCAAGCTCTTTCCAACACATCTCCCAGCCCCCCCAGCCCTACTTTGAGGCCTTCCTCAGCTAACAAGGGGGGAGCATGAATGAGCCGAGCAAAGCTGAGTCTGTTCAGAGAGGCCTCCTAAATCACTCCTCGTCTCTTTCCAGCCAGGGCTGGATTTAGACTCCCGCTCTCTCTCTCTTTCTTCTTTGGAAAGAAACCTATGCATTATGGATGAGGGCCATTTCTTATTCAGGAGCGAGAATCACTCTTCTATCAAAAGCAGCTCCGCTCCTGAGCTGCTCAGAAATCAAAGCCTGTCTGTGAACTCCTGCTTCCTGGCCCGGCGCCCCAAAGGGCTGGCTGGACAAGACTCTGGGGATAAAACCCAGGCAGGCATGCCCACTGGGGACACACTGGCATTCTCTTACTTTTTTGAGAAGGGGGTCTCAGGCTGCCCCGACTGGCTTTGAACTCACTATGTAGCTGGCGATGACCTTGAACTCTCAATCCTTCTGCCTCTACCTCTGAAGCCCTGGCATGACGGCCACGTGCTCTCAGCTCTCTCCCTATTCCGCTGCTGCTAATCTGAGGGACCCCTGCAGTTATGAAAATTCTCACCTGGAAGAAAACTGGCATAATTTCAGATCTGATGAGGGGTCCTCCATGTTCCAGGTGGACAGAGTATGGAAGTCTTTGTTTGCTTGACTTTGCAGCCAGGGGTGATAAAACAAAACCAAAAGATAGAAACTACTGGAAACAAGCATTGCAACGATCACTTGGGGCAATTATCTTCTTTTATTTCTAAATTCTCTAGGTTAAGAAATACTAGTTTTACTGGGTTTTTTTTTGTGTGTGCATGTGTGTGCTAGTAGAGTGAATGGGGTATGCATATTATTATTTTTTTAATTTTAAAGGGTGAGCAAGATAAGGAGGGAGGGAGGGAGAGAGAGAGGGAGAAAGAGAGAGAGAGAGAGAGAGAGAGAGAGAGTATGAACTCGTCAGGGTCTCTTGCCACTGCAAAAGAACTCCAGATGCATGAACCCCAGGACATCTGGCTTTGCAGGTAAGTGCCTTGACCACTGAGCAATCTCCCCAGCCCCCCCCCCTGTGTATGTACTATATGCACGTATGTGTGCAAATGCACACACGTACACATGTGCAGAGGCCAGTGGAAGACAGGCATCCCCCTCAAGTGCTCCTCTGCCTTCTTCCCTGAGATGGAGTCTCTCACTGAACCCTGAACTCACTGTTTGTCAGTGAGGCTGGCTGATCAGAGAGCCCGGGATCCTCCTGTCTCCATTCCCCTGAGCACTGGGGTTACAGGTGTGTGCAGGCCATGCCTGGCTTTTCATGAGGGTGCTGGCATGACTATTACCTCCTGGGGCCTCCCAGTCTCAAAAGCAAGGTGTTGCAAATTTGCTTTCCAACCACACTCCTGGGGACCCAGGACCAAGGAAGCATACATGAGCCACAAATGGTTGCTTTGAGAATTTTTCCAGAAAATTCACATTGCTAACACTGATGACTGACAGGCACTGAGTGTTCGCTCTGTCCGAGACACCTTTCTCCATGTTCACTGAGCCCCTTAGGGGACATGAGCTATGAGTAGCCCCAATTTTACAGAAGCGGGAATTGGTGCACAGAAAGGTGGAGGCATTTGTCTAAGGTCATACAGCACATGTGCTGGAACTGGGATTTGAAAATGAAGGCCCCTGACCAGCATCCCCGATTGCACTTCTGTTAAAAGAAACAAGCAAACAAACAAAAAACCTAAGTGTAGGGCTGGAGAGATGGCTCAGTGGTTAAGGTGCTTGTCTTCAAAGTCTAATGTCCCGGGTTTGATTCCCCAGTAGCCATGTAAAGCCAGATGCACAAAGTGGTGCATGCATCTGGAGTTCCTTTGCAGCGGCTTGAGGCCCTGGTGCAGCTATTCTCTCTCTCCCTCTCTCTCTCTCTCTCTCTCTCTCTCTCTCTCTCTCTCTCTCTCTGACTCTCTGCTTGCATATAAATAAATAAAATATTTTTTTAAAAAATACTAAGTGTGGGGGCTGGAGAGATGGCTCAGTGGTTAAAGGCACTAACTTGCAAAGCCTAAGGGCCTGTTTTTGGCTTCCCAATACCCACATAAAGCAAGATACTGAAAGAGGCGCATGCATCGGGAATTCATTTACAGTGGCAGGAAACCCTGCTATGCCCATTCTCTCTCTCTCTCTCTCTCTCTCTCTCTCTCTCAAATAAATAAGTCAGTTAAAAATATTTTTTAAAAAGCTAAGTGTACATCAATAGCCGCTAGATAAAATCCACCCTAGCCATCATGCCGACTAGGAGGCAGCCATTAAGAACAGCAGCTGGGTCTCTCCATACATAGATATGGGAAGTTCCTAATATAGTGTGTACAGAGGAATCCTTCAGGCAATATTCCTACCATGGAGCTGGAGTGTCCCGGTCTGTATTCAGTAATTAATGATTTCCCTCATCAGATGGGGGGGGGGAATACGATCAGCTTATACTGTCGAATGACCTCAAATTAGGTTTCTATCTCTTTAATAGTTATTTTCAAAAATGCAATTACATACTTGTCACCCATGCCTTATGAAATTCCCACAGTACCCAGGGCACTTCTGTCCCCAGAGATGGGCAATCTCCTGCCCAATGCCCTGACTAAGCAGGAGGCAGTCTGTGGCTACCAACATGACCATTGCCTGTCATCACTACTAAATCTGCCCAAGGGGAGGCAATAAAAAAGAGTGGATACCCCCCTCCAGCCTGATTTGGGGCAAGGGCAAGGGAATGAGGGTTCAGAAAACACTGATATCCTAAAAAAATTGTGACCCAAGCCTTTCCTTCAGAGTCCACGTGGGCTGTTTCTGAATCTTTAATACTAGTGTAGGTGGAAGGAATTAATAAAAATCCTTATTACAACTTTGCTAGGACATCTCTGGGTTGTTTATTTCAGAGAACAAACACATTGCCTTTGGCTACATTCGTGATTTTGGAAAGGTCAAAGTCATAAAGTAGCATGGACCCACTTAGTGAAAGGAAACCCAGGAGCCTGGGGAGACAGCTCACCACAAAAGCACAAATTACATCCTGCGTGACCCTGGGGAAGTAGACAGGAGGATCCCTTGGGCTTGTTGGCTAGCAAGTCTAACTCAATGAATAGGCTCCCAGGGTTCATTGAGAAACCCTGTCTCAAAGAATAAGATGGAATGAGTTTGAGGACCCCGACATGGCCTCTGACCTCCACATTCACCCACATATGTGCACTCACACACATGAACACACATGCATACCACACACATACATGTGCAAAAAAGAGAGGAAAATCTATAAAGGCATGATGTCTTCACCATGGGCACCGCCCGTCCATTCGAGATAGTCCTAGATGGCCAGTTATCAGAGAACATTAGAATGACCTCCACCCTCGTCATCTCTGTTACTGTGACTGCATGCTCTGTCTTCTATGAAGTCCCCGATTCTCAGACTGTCAGATTAAATACAACCTACCCAGATCAGTTTGAATTACATATAGTAAATTCATAATTTCTAGTCTATGGCCCACACAGTATTTGGGACATAAACTTAATGTTATTTATCAGACATTAGACACAGATGACCTATATTTTCATTTGCATCACCTACGGCCTTTCTCATGTACGTTATTTTATTTAGCCATAGAGAAAGAAGCAGGCTGTAGCTCTGCCATTTTCTTATTGAAGATGGCCACGCTGGGGACAGAGAAAGGAAGAGAGCTTGGGAATGCAGCAAGAGCTCTCTGGGAACAAAAAAAAATGAAAAGTTGGAGCTGGCTGCTGTTGCAAATGAGGAAATAAAAAGAAGTGACAAGTGTGTCTTAAATGTAAGCGATGACAAATGAGCGTCTGCTTCTGACAGATGAAGGAAATGAGGCTCTGGGGGGCTGAAGATGAAAGACACCATTGCCCAGACTCCAAAAGAGCTTTGACAGGCAGGCAGGCCAACCCTAGGGATACCCAGAGGAGGGCGCTGTGGATACCTCAAGGCCCCCAGCATCTGCCCCGTGTTCAGGCTCAGCAGCGCCACCTCCAGGAGAGACCCTGCATTTCTAGATCATGAATTACACCCTCCCCAAGCCTTGTGAGCTGGTGGTAATCCAGACCAACAACCCATCTGTCTCTGGCTGGATGCAAATGATTCCCTGGGAAGCCCAAGCACTCCTCTTGAACGGGGAGCTCCATGCAATGCAGGCTTCCCCTTTTCTGGCAGTTTCTATACCTCTCAGCCTACATGTTATGTTTTTATTTAATATTTCTCCTTCAAAACACTCTACTCTGGCAGGTAATTCGGTTTAGTGTTATTGTTTGAGACAGGGTTTCCCTATGCATCCCAGGCTGGCCTCAGACTCACCATGTATCCCAGGCTGGCCTCGGTTGCATGGGCCTGTCTCAAAAGTGTTGGGATTCCTCCCAGCGCCACCACACCCAGCTCTGGGCAGGGATTTCCTGTTAGATTTATTCATTCTTGCATCGCCAGAATTAAGGGTGATTTCTAGCACATGAAAAATACTGGTAAATGTGTAAATGATGGGTTTGGGGAGATGGCTCAGTTGGTAAAATGTTGAGATCAGAACCCTGGCACCTACATAAATGCCAAGTGGGAGTGGTGGCTCATCTATAATCATAATGTTCAGGAAGGATCAGAGACTGGGAATCCCCAGAGCAAGCTGGTTAGCTGGATTAGCCAAATCAGAGAGCCCTGGGTTCTAGTTGAGGAAGACATCGATATCAACCTCTAGCCTACACACACACACACACACACACACACACACACACACACACACACACAGTCTCACACACACACATGCACACACACACGCACACATCCATGCATACTACCACATACATGTGAACATACACACACACACACACTCAAAAATGTGTAAAAGAATGAATGAGCACAGCTTCCAGTTGTGCCCTTAAGAGAAAAGGGTATCCCTGCCACCTTCCCGTCACTGGCTAGAATTCTAACTTGAAACCACCATGTGTCTGGTGGTGTCCTAGTCAGTCACACTCCACTGGGATGAACTGCCAAACCAGGCACAGTTATGGGAGGAAGGGATTTATTGAAGTTACAAATCCAGGGGAAGTTCCATAATGGTGAAAGAAGCTGGCCCCCTTTCACAGGTCCAAACAGAGAGAGAGAGAGAGAGAGAGAGAGAGAGAGAGAGAGAAGCCATCACCAACACTGCACCAACACCAGCTAAAAAGGCAGTAGGGGAGAGATATTTCCTTCCCTTTATATATCCTTAGGTTAGGGTCTTGCAACCCTTTCCCAGACTTGTTGACTTCCTGAGTCTCTGGAATTTCCTTCCTGCACTGCCCTCCCAGGAAGGGATCTTTGGTTCTAGCTAACATGACTTCCTGAATCCCCTGAGCCTCCTTTCTCTAATTCCAAAGGAAATCTGCTACAGGACACTCAAGATTACTGTGGGTTGCTAAAAGGTCAAGTTGACAACAAAACTTCACCATCACAGGTGTGCACACATAAGGACACCTCTAGGGATGGTAGAGCAACAGGAAAGCAAGTGACTGGCTTCCTGGCAGTAAGATTAAAAAAAGATGGGGAGAAAGTGAGCACCCCCAGTTCAAGCAACTGACACCCTGAGCCCCTCTGCAGCAGTCATGGGCAGCAGGTCATGACACATCTGCAGAAGTGTCATGTGACCTCAGAGGAAAGGGCCCTTGGTTCCAGTGGGCACCAGGGGAATGGTCCAGATATGGCCTTGGTGACTAGGATTTGAACAGGTGGACAAAAGGAGTGTAGCAGTTACTTTCGTGTTGCTGAAAAAAAAACACCTGACCAGAAGCAGCTTCTGGAAGGAAAAGGTTTATTTTAGCTCAGTTTCATCGTGGAGGAAAAGGCATGGCGGGTGTCACATTTCCACAGTGACAGGGAAGAAGCAGAAAGAGTGAGCTAAGTTAGCACTGGGAAGTTGGGACAGACTAGAGAATCCCAAGGCCGGTCCCCAGTGACACACCTCCTCCAGCAAGACTTTATCCCCAAAGGATGAGGCTTAATCACAAACACTGAGGCTGTGGGGGACACTCTGCATTCTTCATCACAAGGGGTGCAGGCATTCCCAGCTGATGAAAGGCCTGGGTGGGTGAGGGGCCATGGCCTGTCCAGGGAATGGCAACAGATTAGTTCCTTTTCTTGTTGCAGTGACCAAAAAAATACCTGACAGAAGCAAGTTAAAGGAGACGTTTACAGCTCCAAGAAACACAGTCCATGTGGAGGGGAAGGTGGCCAGAACCAGCTGGTCACGTTTCGCCCACAGTCAGGAAGCAGAGAGAGATGAATGCTGGTGCTTGGCTAACATTCTCCTCTTGATTCAGTCAGAGACGCTATTCTGTTGCCCACTGTGGTCGTTTGCAGGTGTGAAAATTAAACTTGTAATTTAGGTCTCCAGCTGCCTGGCTGGAGGAGGTGTCACTGGGGGGGGGGGGTGGATCCTGGAGTCCAGCCCTAAGGTGTCACTGGGGGCGGATCTGAATCCCAGCCCAAAGGTGTAAGAAAGCAGACTGAGATCTGGGGGTCCTGCTTGTTTGCCGATTCATGCTTCCTGCTTCTTGGTGTTTGCTAGCTAGTGGCGGTTTCTCTCCGCCTGGATCTGTGAAAGGAAGCCATCTTCTTCCGCCATGATGGAACCTCTCAGGGATCTGTAAGCTTGAAATAAATCCTTTCCTCCCATAAAACTGGTTGGCTGGATGCTCGTCCCGGCATTGTGTAACTGACTATACACCCACATTCAAGGTGGCTCTTCCTTCCTCAGGTGAAGCTCTCTGGAAATGACCCAGAGGTGTGTCTCAAGTTCAGTCACATTGACAGTCAAGATTAAACATCACAAGTAAGGTAGCTGGTGGGTTGAGTTGCTGGGGAGTGGGTAGAGAGGTGAGGGGAATAGTGGATGTGAGCAGGGCCTTGTTGAAGCCCTTGCCAGGCTCAGCTTTCGGAGGAATGTCCTTCATGGCTCTCATGAAAGTTCTGTGGATTCTTTTTGGGGTAGCAATGGGGGCCCATGAGGTTGGAGTTTGAGAAGCAGGTGCTTCTGTGTCTCCTGCCCCCATGTATCTCACTTAGATATCCCTCTCAGCAGAGTCTGATCCCATGTCTGTCTTGATAGGCCCCATGCCCTAGAAATCTGTAACTCCTGGGGTCCCCCAGCCACTTCACACCAGGGAGCATCTCCTGCTTTTCATACCCATCGTTGTTAGAGTGCAACCTCTCCTGCCCCTGTGAACTTCAGGTCACAAGTCTGACTTCAGGCTCAGACAGAAACAGTCATCCTCTCTCCCAACTCCAGGAGGAAATTCTGACATTCTCAGAATAGTTTGGGTCCAAGGAAGGAAGGACAAAGGCCCCAGGACAACTTATATTTGGCCCCCTAAAAGCAACTGACCAAAATGGCCCAGGAGATGTTACGTGGTAGCTCTGACCCCACAGTAGCTTTTGTCCTTTGACAATGTGCTTTTAGCACAATTGGCCTGGTTCCTAAACCTCACTCTAATTATATATAATTTTTATAAGTACAGTAATTAGGACTTGCTATGCCTTGTAATTTAAGTGGAATTGAATTTTTATGGGAATAGAAGGATCAGGAGGAGAGAGCCCCCTAGGTTCTTTTGAATTTGTTACGTGCTGGAAACTTCTCTGGGGGAAATGAACTTTTAGGACCTCAGCGATGTGCTGAGGAACCAGGGCGGATTAGTCACCGTTCTTATCGCTGTGATCAAACACTTGGCAGGAAGCAATTTAAGGAAGGAAGGATTTATCCCAGCTCTGGGTTCTAGTCCATCATGGCAGGGAAGCCACGGCGACAGAAGCCTGAAGCAGCTGGTCACATTCAGTCCACAGTGAGGAAGCAGAGAGACATGAGCCCTGGTGCTCAGCTGTCCCCTTTGCACTCAGTCCAGTGAGGGAGGGACTTCCTACTTTAACCTAATCTAGAATTGCCCTCACAGACATGCCTGGAGATTTGTTTCCATGGTGATTGTAAACCCTGTCAAGTTGACAAGCAGAGACTAACGTGGTGACCACTTCAGAGCAGGACAAAGGTCCTGGCTATCTCTCCTGATCTTACAAATCCAAACGGAAGAGTAGAGATGTTCTCAGATGGTCACCGCTGGTCTAGAGTCCACTTCCTACCTGTTCATGGATTTAGGGTTCAATGTTATAAAGATCAGAAGTTTCAGGGGCTGAGGAGATGGCTCAGTTGGTTAAAGCTCCTTCCTGCAGTGTGAGTACCCCATCTCAGACCCCCAGCACCATGCACGGATGCCCAGTGGGTGTGGCATCCCTTCTGTAATCCTAGTGCTTGGAACGTGGAGACAGGGAGCAAGTTGGCTGGCTGTGAGCTCTGGGACCCTGTTTCAGGAAAACAAAGAGGGTGATCGGAGGAAGGCACCTGATGACAACCTTTGGTCCCCACATATGCACATAGGGACATGAGCCCCCAAGTATACACACACCAAAAA
>PVHP010028530.1:0-23045 GCA_004024765.1 Zapus hudsonius | reverse complement strand
CTCTGCCACAGCACTGCAAACAGCGGCAGGAAGGTGTGCCAAATACTGGCAAGGGGAAGCTGGCTTATAACCCCCATAAGCCCACCCCCAACAACACAGCTTCATCAAAGTTGTAAAACCCAAACTGCCATCAGCTGAGGATCTATCTATCAGAACACATTCAATTGTTTGTGGGGGACACCTGTATCAAACCATGACACTAGTAAATGAAAATATTCAGTAAAAATTATTCTTTTTATACACGAGATTTGCATCAATACAGTTATTTTGTTGTATCTCTAGAGGAAAATGAAAATCTCAACTTTCCCCCTGATATGGTATAATCCATTAGTCATCCACAAGGTTCTAGAAATTTACATATTTTTTTGCTGACATAGTGTTGACAGTTTGGTTGTTGCTAAATTGTGTTCACATTGTAATGCTGAAAGAAGATTAATCTTAACTGAAGGACCATACATTTCTAGATGATAAACACATCCTTAAAAATGGTCTTAAAACCATTTCTCTCATGTCATAAGGTTATGCAGCTCAAGCTGCCTGTAGTAGTGTACAAACTACAAAGAGAAAAGCCATGTATGATGCACAAATCCAATTCTGTCCTATTATTTTCTATTTATTCTCTGAAGGTAAGTTCAGTTTTATATTCAAGAAATAATTTTTTACTGTATCAGCACTAATTATTTTCTCAACAGTTGAAAATGAATATATTTTCAAGTAAAAATTAATTGCATTGCTCTTTTAATGCTAAAATATTAAAACAGTATAGGAGTGTGTACCCTACTTGAAATATATCGACACTAGGTATACTATTCTTTATATACTAATTTTATTATAGAACACAAATGGGTGAATTATAAATGCTTGTATGTCTAAAAAGCCTTGAAAAAGCTATGAACCAATTCAGATGCAAAGAGATGAGATCTCATTTTCATTGAAGGTGAGTGAATTTGAAAATGTACCCTGTTCTCACTGATGATGGTGATGATTTTTTTTCTTGGAAGCTTCATATGACTTATAATAAGCCACACAGAATTTTGCAGAAAAGTAACATAAGCATGCTTGCTTTCCCTATGTCAGAGTCAAAAAGAAGAACTGAGGCCAAATGCAAATCACAAAACTTTGGACCAGTACAACAGTTGAAGCAAATTGTATTACCTCAGATGTTTCTAATAGCTAACAGTTCTTCTCTAGATGAATCTGATCTATATGAAAGATTCTTTTTTTTTCTTTTCCATTCTCATTCAGAATTTATTCTAGATTTACAGGCTATTTAAATTCATATTTCATGACTGTGTTTATATACCACTGGCTCAAATTGTCTCTATGTGTATAAAAATGTTAAACTTCTTCAGAAATTAATTTGCCCCGCATATCAGTTTCTACTAAAAATTGTATCAGATCCCCTAAGAGACAAGAAAAGACTCTACAGGAGAACAAAGTAGAATATAGCATTTAGTCTAATGCAGCAGTAGAAAGCACAACTTAAAAGAAATTACTGATTGAGCCCCAAATTCCAAATTAGAAAATTAAGTATTCAACAAAAATATATATTAAAATTACCATGTATAAAAACTGTTAATACTATGTATCAAACACTATATTGAATCCTAGAGACATAGAGGTGAATATAATGAGGTTCTCTGACTTAAGAATTTCTTATAAGGAAGACATATATGTAAGAAGAAATTCAAAATAATATAACAACTAAAAGACATGGGGAAAAGGAGAGATGATTTTTGTTTGAGGACCTCGTATGTTAAATGTGCTATGCTTTCAGGCTTTCACTTAATGTGATGGCATGGAACCCAATCCAATAACTATATTTATTTAGAAATCATTAAAATTCACAAACCACAACTTCTTCATTTTTTTGTTTTCATATGGCCAATATTAAAAATAGACTTATAATACTCTGGAATCAATTCAGCTTAGTAAAATTAGTCAGCTCTCTCTAATGCTCATACAGAATAAGCAATTCAAATCTAGTTAACCAATTATGCTAAAATGTCAAAACAGCATTATTTTTTATACAAATAACAATATATGACCATTTCATTCATGAGAGTCACAGTTTGGTATATGCATGTGTGTATTATTCTGGCAATAAAGATTATTTCATCATCATCATCATCATCATCATCTTATTATTATTATTATTATTATTATTATTGCCATTACAATGTTGGAAATGAAGTAGAGCCTTGCACACATTAGTCAAGTTTTCTTCCACTGAGTTATTTCCCCATTCCAGGAATTTTGGAGATAGTCATTGTCTAGTTTAGGCTATGCAGAGCCCAGACTAGGCTTGAACTACTGATCTTTCTGCCTCTGTCACTTGAGTGCTGGAGCTACAGGTATAGATTTCATCTGTTTGTTTCTTATAAATTTCTTTCTTTTTTTTCATTTTGCAATAAATTGAATATTTTTTATTTTATTTATTTATGGTCATTTCAGAAGAGGTTAGAAAAACATTATACTGAAAGAATCAGACTTGTGGGTACAATCATTAAAAGGGGCTTGGATGGAGGATGACATCAACTCGCTACTCTACAGCTTTTGCAAAAGAAGGTGCCAAAGTCATAGACACAGATATCAATGAGTCCAAACTTCAAGACCTAGAAAAGTACCTAGGTATTCAAGCTAGTGTCCTTGTCATCACAAAGAAAAAAAAAAAAAAAACTAAATCAATCAGTTTGCCAATGAAGTTGGGAGACTGGATGTTCTCTTTAAAGTTGCTCGTTTTGTCCACCATCGAACAATCCTTGACTGTGAGGAAAATGACTGAGACTTCTCAATGAATATCAATGTCCGAAGCATGTATCTAATGATCACAGCGTTCCTTCCCAAAATGCTTGATCAGAAATCTGGCAACATTATCAACATGTCCTCAGTGGCCTCCAGCATCAAAGGAGTGGTGAATAGATGTGTGTACAACTCCACCAAGGCAACAGTGATTGGCCTCACAAAGTCTGTGGCTGCAGACTTCATCCAGCAGGGAATCAGGTGCAACTGGCAACTGTGTGTGCCCAGGAACCATTGATACTCCTTCTCTACAAGAAAGAATACAAGCCAGAGAACACCCCAAAGAGATGCTGAGATCTTTCCTAAAAAGACAAACTTTTTTTTTGCAACTGCCAAAGAAGTAGCCCTGTCTCTGTGTGTACTTGGCCTCTGATGAATCGGCCTACTTAACAGGCAACCCTGTCGTCATTGAAGGAGGCTGGAGCCTGTGACCATGTATCTCCTTGCTGGGAAGGAAGGCCCTTTTTACGAACAGCGCACCTTTTTCTCAAAAAAACTACCTGTTGTCTTTCCTCTGAGTGACATTAATGAAAACAAGTCCCTTTTAATGATTGTCCCCACAAGTCTGATTCTTATAACTTTCTGTAACCCTTCATGGAAGCTTGACTATCTGAACATCTTGGAGAATTTTGAGAGGAAGAATGAGGACACTATGAGTTTGGTCAGTCTTCCTGGCACACATAATTAGAGTTGATTCATGACAGCATTACTTCTCCTTTGAACATAGTCTAGGGTCAGTGAATTGTTTCCAAAAGGACCTACATATTCAGGATAAAATATTCAAGCTTAGCTTGGGCTAGTCCAATCTGAAAACCATTCTATTGCCCAGATTGTACAATATGTGTACTGTTTATGACTTTGAAAATCTGGGCCAATTCTTTTTCCTGGGAGTTGGCTGCAATGTTAATGACTGAGAGTAAAACTGATTTACTTTCCTTATCTACATTATTACAACTAGTTGTACTTGTTTTGAGACTTTTAAGACTGGGAAATGTTTTCTTTTTTGCCTGATTATTATGTAACAAACTGATTTATGGATTTCTCTCAAAAAACATTATTAACCAGATGTCTAACTTTTTATTAATATTTGGAAGAACCCTTTAAATTCATATCCTATAATGATATCAGGTTATGCTTGACTGTTTTACTGTATTTATAATGCTATGACCAACATGTTATACATCTGTAACTAAAATTATTTGAAAATTTAGTATGTGCTAGGTATTTCAATGGACATTTGCATATGCAGCTTTATTTATTATTCATAAGTACTCAAAGTAGCAGTAATAGGTATTGAATCAATTTTCAAATTAGGAAAAGCCTCAGACATAAGAAATCACTTTCCAGAAATTATATATTTCAGTAAGTGATAGAGATGAGCTTTTCATCAGATTCGTCTCACACTATAGTTTGTCATCTTTACTATAGCCTACTAAGTAAGGTAATATTTATGCAGATACCAAACTCTCTGAGAAAAACTGTCTTACAAAAAATTAGTCAAACACGAACAGTTAAATGATATATTAACAATAGCATTATTATATAAAATAGTTTTTCCACTAATAATGGTAGTAATTTTAATCCTACATAGTATTATAATTTATTAAGAAATAACTATTATCCTTATAATATTTACTTAATAGCAGCATTACTAATACCAGTTATTATTAAAAGTAGTATTTGTAGTACTAGTAGTCATGGTGGCGGAGGCAATAATACCATAGTAGAGCAGAATTATCATTTATTGACTGCTTAAATATAGTAAACATATTATGTCAATGACATTATTTTATTTTTTTATTATTCTTAGGGTTGTACAGAGCCATTGACCCTATTATAAATACATTGACTGGAATATTATTCATATGTCATCTAACTGAATAGTTTAAAGCACAAGTTTCAATGGTTTTTAATGTACTTATGGAACTTCACAGTGAAACTGTTTTCAATACCACAATCAGAAACTGCTCAGTTCTTACATTTAGTCACTTTTCAGTTCCCTATCCACAGCTCTAGGCAACTACTAATTAACTTTCTGTCACCATAGATTTGTCTTTTCTGGATATTTAATATAACTAAAACCATATGGCATCTGTTCTTTCGCAATTGTCTTCATATGTAACAGTATTCTCAAAATATCAATGTTTAGTTTCATGTTGTGACATATAAAAGAAATTTTTCAAAAACTTTTGCCACTTAATATTGTATTTGTTATTTTCTCATAGCTCTGACTAAATAACTGACCAGAAGCAACTTAATGGAGTAAAGGTTTATTTTGGTTTAAAGTATAGCCAGTGAAAGCACAGCAGCAAGAGCATTAAGCAGAGTTATTCAGAGTGTAGCCAGTTAGGAAGCAGAGAGCAACTAATGCTGCTGCACAGTTGACTTTCTCTTTAATATTCAGTCCAGGACCCCAGCCCACAGAACAGTGCAGCCCACAATTCCGGTAGGTAATCTATCTCAATGAACCTAATCTAGAAAATTCCCAAAAGACATTTCCAAGGTAATTCTATGACCCTTTAAGCTGACAATTAGAGATCAACCAATATGGGATCATGCTACGTTGAATCTATCTCCCCCTTTGTTGATGAGTATTATTTTTACTTGTACTCTTTGGCTATTATGAATGTCTGCTATGAAGACTCATGTACAAATTTTTGAGTGGAAAAAATATTTCCTTTTCTCTTGGATGTATACCTGTGAGTAGAATTTCTGATTCAGGTGGTTATACTTCATATAACCTTTTGAGGAACTGACAGACTAAGTGACTACACTGTTTTATATAACTAGTAGTGTTCCATGTTTTCCAAAACCTTCCCAACACTAGTTTTATTTATAAAAAAATTATAAAAAATACCATCATAATACGTATTGATGTGATTTTGATTTACATTTATTAATGGTTACTTGTATTACATATCTTTTTATGTGTTCACTGACCAATTGTAGGCCTGCTTTATAAAAATGTCCATAGCCTATGTTTTATATGATGAAAATAAGTTATGGAAAATTACATAACTTATATAAGCTGGACAGCCACTTATAAGTTAAAAGACCATGCTGGCACGCTTACAATTTACCCAAAGTGCCTATTAATGTTAGCTGTGTTGTTTATTCAGTTCTCTTGTACTGGCAGTGTACTTTTATTCTCTCTTTCTAAAATAGACATATATGAGTAAGTTATAGGAGTATACACTGTGAATTGATTTAATAAGAAAATAGAAATTATTAAGAGAATAAGATTTTGTCTTTCAACCCCAAAACTGTGAAGCAAAAGGCAGTGTAACAAAGTGGAAGATTATATACTTAAATGGCTGGGAAGTTCCATGTAACATATCATCTGAACAGCAATCAAGAAATGTATCTATATAATTCAAATATAAGAAGGACAGACAAGACCAAAATAAGTTAAAATCCAAGAACCTTCTGCTGCTGGAATTTATTATGTATATGTGTCAGCTGAGGAAAGATATTATTCCACAGAAGTGTGTTATGTCTGTGTAGATATCAATATCATCAATTTTGCAGTATTTCTTAGCAGTTCTATTTTCTATCCATGTCATTCAGTAGTTAATGAGTGCTTTTCAAATATATGGAAATAAAAAAATAAAGCAGAGCTACACATTTTCACTATGTGTAAGCATGCAGTATAAATAAGGGAAACAACAGTTATGCAAATGACTTTTTTACCAAATCAAATAGTTGTCTACAAAATACAAATTATTTTATGTGACTTAATTTCTACTTTAGTCAAACTTGTGGAAAACTGGGGGAAATATTAAGCCCATCCACACACGAAGCACTTTTAAAATTTCTCATAATTTAGGTAGAAGGGTAGTTGTCTTAGTCAGCTTCTGTTGCTGGGATGAACTTCCAAAAAGACTCAGTTTATGAGAGGAAGAAGGGATTTATTTGAAGCTTAAAGATCCAAGTAGAGAGAAAAATATATAATAAAACCACCATCAGCACCTTCAGAGCAAGCACATTCTGGCAAACAGCAGGGATGCCAGGCAGAGCTCAAATTGCTTTCTGCATAATTTAGCTAGAAATTCCAGATCCACTCCCAGTAACACCTTAGGGCTGGACCCTAGGATTCACCCACAGTTACCCATTCTGAAGATAGACAGCTGGAGACAAGCTTTTAATAATACTCCTGAAACTATTGGGGGAACATCCATTCAAACAACCACAGTAGATTTATGTCATTTAGCCTGTTCCCTTAATAATAACCCTCTATCATATATATATATAAATTAAATATTGGAAAACCTTGCACTCCTTTTGAAATGTTTTTTTTAAATATAACTTAGAGAAGTCAGGAGTAGTATACAGATATCTAGTAATACTTAATATGCACATATTTTGTTTTGATTTATGGAGCATCATAAATATCCCCCCTTTCACTTATATCCCCTAAATAACTCTGATTGTAATATAGATAGCCATAGGTCAAGGGTAACACAGAACATACAAAAATGGAATTTTGATAAAAACCGAGCTTGTGAAGTTAAAGCCTATCCTTAATAGACACCATATGAAAACTGGAGACTAGAAGTTTATAGGTTACCCAGGCAAATAATAAGCCCATATGTTTAATCAGTGTGCACAGCAATTTTATTTTTCTAGCAATGTTTCAAAATAAAATGTTAAGAAGTCATCAGAAATCAAGTGATAAATGGAAAGTAGAAGGCCAATGGCAATACAACTAGACCTCTAAGATGTGGGAATGGATGCCTACAAGGGAAGGGTATTGTCATTGCACTGTGTTTATAGCTTCCAAAATACTTTTCCATTTGAAAAGGAAAGCTTGATGGAAAACTGAGGTTTTGGTGATGCAAAGAGCACACCTGGCAGGCAAAAGTTGTTAAAGACTTCTGGAGTTAGAAAAAAAGAAAAATCAAAAAGTGTACAGTATACTATCTGAATTTCAAAAATTGAATTAGTGCTATATGCATAGATCCACATGATAAAAAAATTTTGGGGTTCCTCACCAGTGTACCACTATATGCCAAAACACAAATATGATACAGAAATTGGGGTTCCTCTGCCAATGCACAAATATATGCCAAGGCACCAATCTGACATAAGAGTTTTGAAGTGTCCCTGGATTCTTCTCTTATGATTTCAAAGAATTAAAATCATGCACACCAGAGGGTAAAGTTTAGAGAGACTTGATTCGTTAAGAGAAGGAAAGAGAGGGAGAATATGCGGCATTTGATTCGCCGTTCTTTTGAGAGTTCACTTAGTAAGATCTGCTCGAAGTAAGACGATTTTTTGCTAAATTTAGATATTTCATTTTTTCCTTTCAGCTGAGTAAAATTCCATCGTGTAAATATACCAGAGTTTCTCTGTCCATTCCTCCATGGATGGGCATTTGAGTTGATTCCAATTCTTGGCTATTATGAATTGAGCTGATATAAATATGGTTGTACAAATGTTTTTGCGTCGAGATGTGACATCTTGTGGATAGACGCCTAGTAGAGGGATAGCTGGTCCTTAACCAGGATAACCATTTTCTTTATGCAGACTAGTAGAAAGAAGTGAGACATTATGAATGAGGGATAAGGGATTGGGGAAGGGGAATGGCTTCAGTATGAGGATAAACCATATTAGGTTCAAAAATATAAAATCCTTATGAGCATACTGTAATCTATTGAGAAAGTAATGAGCATCTCCTGGCAAGAGGGGCCATGAGCAGTAGGGGAGAGAGTCTAAGCCTGTGAATAATTAGATCAGCCTGACAACCTCTGGTTCCAACCACTGGTTCCTTCCCTCACTGAGCTGTTGACCAAAGCAATTCATGAGATTCCAACAACAAGACAGAATTCTGTCAAAGCTCTTGAATGCCCTCCCCAGGCCTGAGGCAAAACCCTCTTGCTGAAGAAACCACAGAATGCCATCGATCAGCATCAACAGACCCTTCAACGTCCGGAATGGTATCCAGCCCCCAGAAGGCAGTTAGTGTAGTGCTGGAAGGTACCGCACAGGCTGCCAGGGGAAACTGATCAATGACAGCTGGAGTAAACAGAGAACACTGACAAGAAACACAATCTGCGGCCATGAGTAGTCTGACCACACCTCCTACTGGGAGAGAACAGAGAACCAAGAAAGGAGCAGTTGTGCAATGGAGGAGCCTGGGCCTGGGGGAGACAATCAACAGCTTTCAAATTAGACCAATTTTCCACTTAGTGAGGGGGACCCCTTGTCTGGAACGTGGGATTCAGGTCGATATGCACCGGATCCCATACTCTTGGGCTCCCAAGACAAGTTGCACTCTGGGAGCAATTGATGGGGAGGCTACTAAAAATAGAATCTAGAAAATCCAGAATTGTGTATTTGTTAACCTACACTGATCTCACTCTCCGATGGAGATTGTGTTTGTATTTTTCAGGATGTAGCGAGAGAGCTGGGGCCCATCTAACCCTACCAACCGAATGTAGGCAGATAACTGAGATTCTGGCAAAAGAGGAGCCACCACAGTCATACCATGGAGGATCCATTTGGAACCCCACAGAGAATGTCGGGATGAACAAGGGACCCACAGCCACAGCCATTAAATCAACACAGGATAAGCCAGTGAGACAGAAGCCAATGATTTTTTGACACAAAGACCCCTAAGCTCACAACCTTAAAGCAGCCTTAATACTCATCCACCACGACTCAGGGAACTATGCAGAAGAGGGGGCGGAAAGATTGTAAGAGCCGTGGTAGGGGAGATTATCCAGAGGCATGGCCAGGAGAACCTGGCTGAATACTAGGCTATCCATGGTCCCCTGTCACAAGGACTGATCCAGAAGGCTCATGGAGGAGGTTATCCAGTTGAGGGGGGAGGGGAGGGCAGTGGGGAATTGGGGATAACAACTCATTGTTTGCCCACTAAATGTTGTAACTCATTATGTACAATAAAAAAAAAAACTGCCAACTTTACCCAGCAAAAAAAAAAAAAAAAAGAAAGAAAAGGAAAGTGAAAAGAACTGAAAAAACCCTGGCCCACAGAGAGTCTATAACAAACCATTTAATTTTTTATCAGTTACAGATTTGTGAAGAGTCCACTCATTGTCATAACAGTAATTTTCAAGTATAGCCAAGATGTTTACATTTGAACTTGTTGAGATAGTAACCATAGCGAATGTCATGGCTACTTTGGTGAAGAGTCAGCAATGTGTAAAGAATGTGAAAGTGACATGGGACTGGGTTATAGAAAAAGAATTTTGTCAAGGCCCAGTTTGAAAACTTGCTTTGCTCAATTGTAGGGAAGTAACAGTGTTTTAGGGAAATTAAGAAACTCATGCTAATAAGGACTGATCCAGAGGGCCCATGGAGGAGGATATCTAGCTGATTGGGGATGGGAAGGGGGGACATTGGAGAATTGGGGATATCAACTCATTATAAAAAATAATAAATAATAAAAATAAAAATAAAAAAGAGAACCATAATATGGATATATGAATACAATATTTCAAATAAACTTAGTTGGTAAAACTTTCAAAAAAGAAAAGAAACTCATGCTAAATAAGAGAATTGAAGAAATATAAGGAGGCTGAATTTTAATAATGGTCCATACTTACACAATGTATTTCTCCAAGGAACTCAAAAAGCGTTTTTCATATATGATTAATTAATTACTTTAATAGCTGTATAAAGTAGGATGAGCAAAAGATAACATTAACCATTGACACAGGAAACTATTAAGGTTCTTTGTTGCATGTTGCAATTTAACTGAACACACTCAAGAGACATCAGCTACATCATTAGTGAATGAATGATTATTAGCCTGATCATTATGAGCAATCTTAGAAGTACTACAATTCTCCTATTATATATATATATATATATGTGTGTGTGTGTGTGTGTGTGTGTGTGTGTGTGTGTATTAGAGTGGTTATCTATTGAATTTTGGCTGTGTTTCTATTTCCTTTTTCATGCGAGTAGTTAGCATATTAACCCACTAACACCTGTTCTCTTTAAATGTCCACTTCATATATATATATATGAACATATATATCAAACAAAGAGGTCTTAAACTTGTCCCGTTCATATTTACTTTGCTGTTCTTATATCGATTCATTCTGAATTTGCTGTATAAAGAACTCTTAAAGAGAACCGGTGAACAACAAATTAGAAGCTAATAACGGTTGGAACAGGTGAAAATTTGCAGAAGAGGGAAACCTTGCTTTCAATTAATATGTAGAAATAGATGAATACGAGTGTCTGTTTCATCTGTCAAGGGTAAGACTGTTGTTATATTGCTCCATTAGTCTCTTTTCTCTTTTTGACATTCTATTTGATTTCCATTATTTCTGTATATACCAATAAATAATTCTATTAGTCATCTTCAAGCTGTTATTTTCAAAGGGATTATTTTATTGTATTTAATCTACTCTTCATGGTGTTTCAACTCCCACCCAAAATCTTCATTCTCAGGAGAAGAAAACAGTACAATTTATGTCATTCTATAGGTCTTTAAGCCAATGACACATCCAGCCACAAAGAAAACAGAGCAAAACAGTTTGAAATACCATCCCTCAATTTTCTTGCTTTCTATTTCAAAATGATACTGTAATTTTATATTTACCCCCTTTTCTACATCTAGAAAGGAGTAAGTTATATCTTTGGAAATTTAATTAGTCAACCTCAGTCTTTTTTTTCTATCATATTATCATATACATATGTTTTATTCTTTATGTTATTTTTTTGCAACTGGAGACATACAGAAGAGAGAGAGAGAGAGAGAGAGAGAGAGAGAGAGAGAGAGAGAGAGAGAGAGAGAGAGAGAGTGTATTGGAACACCAGAGCCTCTAGCCTCTGCACTCTAGCCTCTGCAAACGAACTTCATGTGCCTGTGTCACTTCATGCATCTGGCTTACATGGATACTAGGGAATTGAACCCTGGTCCTTAGGCATTCAAAGCAAGTGCCGTAACCTCTGAGACATTTCTCCAGCCCCCTTTACATATTCTTTGATAACCATCAATTAATTATCCCTTCTTGCAACTGCTCTTTCAAAGTAAATTCCGTGTTAATTATACTAAATTACCTCCCTTCCTACTTGAATAAGAATATATATATATATATATATATATATATATATATATATATATATATATATATATCAATAAATGAGGTAACAAATAGCAAAATAAGAACCATACACTATTGCCACACAGATAGAAATTAACAAGAATATATTTCCAGTTATCCACTTCCTTTGATATCCTGCTTTATCTTTAAGATACCAAAGTATACAACTGGTTTATTTTTTCCTGTTACCACCTAATTGCTTGAAAAATCATACACACAGCATGTTTCATTATGGCATATGAATGAAAGTTAAAGAACAACTTTCAAGTGTGCAACCTTGCCTTCTACCTCCTTTGAGGACAGAGACTTTCATTGGTTATGTCTATTTTCACAAGGCTAGCTGGAATTCAGGCTTTCAGGAAATTATTTCTCTGCCTCCTATCTTTCCATAGGCTTCCTGGGATTGTAGAAGTCCCCCATAGCTTCTGATCTTTACATGGGGCTTGTGGATATCAGCTCAAGTACTCATGTTTGTGCAGGAAATACTTTACTGAGCCATCTCCCCAGCCTCTCATGATTTTTTTTTTTTTTTTTTTTTTGGTTTTTCGAGGTAGGGTCTAGCTCTGGCCCAGGCTGACCTGGAATTCACTATGTAGTCTCAGAGTGGCCTTGAACTCTCAGCAATCCTCCTACCTCTGCCTCCCGAGTGCTGAGATTAAAGGCGTGCATCACCACGCCAGGCTTCATGTTTTATTCATTTCTTACCTCAGTGAAACTACTAACTTTACCACTCTGTTGAAACTAATGCCTCAGTAATCTTATAATTATGTAATTATGTAACTTTTTATAGGCTTTCTAACTCCTATATACTTTCACACACCTTTTTGCATTACTGAGGATTTTTTAAAATTTTTTTTTACTAGCACCTTGCTTTGCACACATTAGCCATTCCTTGTTCAATGAATATGTCCTATTTCTTTAAATTTTTCTGTTTTATATCTTAGTTCTAATTATAATTACCTTTCTTAGTCTTAATCTCCTTTTCTCATATCTGTTCCTTTAACTGCTTTTTAAAATTATATTATTGGGAAATAAAATAAATACAAGTTTACAACCATGAAGATAATTATAAAATGTTCACAATATTAAGGCAAGAACATATGTGTTTGGCAAAGGTGGATCATTTGTGTAAAGAAGATAAAGGCAAATCCTTTAGCTTATTCAGAGAAATTAAATGCCTACTCAATTATCAAATCTTCAAAAAGAGACTCACTCTTAAACAAGATTACTGATCAGATTCATCCAATTAATAAAATATTCATTGAGATCGCACACTGTGTGTAAGGTTCTTTGGAGAAAGAAAGATGGCTTAGAGACAAACATAGCCTTAGGGAGACAAGAATGTAACTAAAGAGAAAAAGGGATAAAGAACAATGCAGTACTCATTGATAACACTGACAAGACCACGGAATAAGACAAACAACACAGTATTTCTACACAAAATAAGAATAATATATCCAAAAATGATATTGAAACTCAGAAATAAGATTGAAAGTCATATTATTCCAGACAAATTAAAATATAGGAGCAGCCATACCAAACAAGTAACGAAATTAAATTAGTTTTGCTTCAGCCACATTAGACCTTTCTCCATACTGAAACAGCTACAACTGGGAAGAAAAGCAAAACTTGCAACTAACTACCTCTTGGAATTAAAGGAAAAAATCTACATCTAACCTTCTGACTTTTAGGGGACTACCCAGGAGACTAATTTCTGTCTCACATTACTTGGAACACTAATAGGACCAGAATTCCTTATATGCTTGAGGACCACAGAGGAAAAAAAAATGCCCATAGGGATGAAGTGGTGCCTAAGAGACTATAGGGCTGCAGACAGTTGCAAGAGGGAGAAATACAGTACGCATTCCTGGGTAAACTGGCAAACTTACCTAAATGAAAAATTACCAACAGAAACCCAGAAAAGACACTCTCACTGGATGCTAAAAGACTTGAAAAGCCCCAAGAATTTCTAGTTGGCATGGCTAATGGAAGTCTTTCCATCTTCAAATCCATTCTGTCAACACAGAGACATGGCTATATTTTATTCTAACGCAGTTATAGAGCACATATGTAAACAGGAGTGTATACCCTAATCAAACTAACAAAATAAATTTCCATAAGCTGATTCTAAAGAAATAGACATTTATGAATTATATAAAAAAGAACTAAAAATAATCATGCAGATACTGGTAAGCTTCAGCCAAGTTTTAGGTTTATTAGGAATGAGAATCAGTAAAAGTTTACATTAATAAAATGAGGGCATCAATCTATATATGAATTTTATTTTTGTTCACACAGAAATTTTGGAAATAAAGAACACAGTAATCGTATTGAAACATGTGGTAGAGAGGTTCATTAACAGATGCATGGCAGTTGATCATGTAGTTAGAGCAACTAAAAAGATAAAGGAATAAAAGTGAGTAGTAAAGGTCTACAGAAATTATGAGACAAAGATCAATATATTATAGGACTCCCAAAAGGATAGTAAAGTTAGAAAATATAGAATGTTTATTAGAAAAATATAGGCCCCAAATCTCTAAATATCAGAGAAAAAGTAGATATCCAGATTCAAGGAGCCTTAATACTACTAAATAGGATAAACTCAAACATATCCAAAGACATATAATCAAATTTTCAAATTTAAAATAAAAGAATAAATGTTGGAAGCAGCAAGGGAGATTCAATTGAGCTATCACCAGACTCCTCAGTAGATATATTGCAGATGATAAGGGAGTAGGATGATGTAGTCAAAGCATGGAAAGTAGTGGTGAGATGAGCAAGGACTCCAAAGCAAATCAGACAACCTGTGAAAGGACAATGGAGACAGAAAAGGAGGATACCTAGCACAATCTAAAGCAGAAATCCAGAGATTCTAAGACCTCAACAGACTTAAAACTCACCAACCATGACTCATGGATCTGAGCGGAAGAGGGGGCAGAAAGATTGTTTGAGCCATGGTGGGGGAGAGAGAGAAAAAATATGGCTACCTCTGGTACAACCCCCTAATCCTTGGACTGGTCCAGCAAGCCCATGTAAGAAGGCCACCAGCAGGGTGGGAACAGGAAGAAGGGAAATGGGGATAACACCATAAGACTTGCTCATGCAATGTATCTAATTATTTACAATAAATTTGATGAAAAAATAAAACAATTGTGCATCCACACAAGAGAGAAAAAACAAACTGTTAAGGATACCTTACCTAGAAGAACTTCAAAATGAAGAATAAATAGGCATTCTCTGATAAAATCTGTGTTTTCCACTACTAATCCTGATATGAAAAAAATCCTAAAGGGAGTTTTTCAAGTTAAAACAAAAAAGAAGCTCCACAACATCAGGAGTGCATATAAAAGTTAAAGACTTTAGGTAAAAGTAAATATACAGACAAATACACAATACTCTAAAAGTGCTATACAAATCACTTTAAAGCAAATGAGGTAAAAAAAAGGCCAAAGTATAAAACAACTATAAAATGTTAATTAATCCACTATTTAAAAATATATGACTCATGACACTAACTGCAAATTATTGTGGTTTGTCTAATTCAGGCAGCTATAATAAAGTACCAAGAATTGGGTGACTTAAAAAATATTATATAAGAGTTCTGGAATCAGCAGGACTCAGATCAAAGTACCAATATGATGGGTTTCTGAGGAGGCTTTACTTAACTAGCTTGCAGGTGGTCATTTTCTTACACAGTGAAGATAGGAAGAAAACAAACCAAAACAAAACAAAAACAAATCACTGATTTTCCTTTTTATAAAGACAATTGTGCCATCATGAAGATCCTACACTCATAACCTCATCTTAGTTCAATTGCCTTGAAAAAGGCCCTGCTTTAACATATCATATATTGGGGATTGGTACTTCAGAACATTATTTTGAAGGGCAGAGCTCATAATGAGAAACTCAATTGTATGTGATTGATAGAAGCTCTCATTTTAAACTATATTGTTATGACCATAAGTCATTTTTATAGACCCCATGCTAACTACAAAGAAAATATATAAAAGAAAATTAGAATGTATTCCATGCATTTTATGAGCAAAAATCAGTGAAATATAGGTAACAAGAGGAATTTGAGGAATTGTAACAAATCATTCAGGTAAACAAAAAATGGCAATAGTAAGTCCTGTCTATGAGTAATTACTTTAAATGTAATTGGGTTAAAAATCCCTGGTCAAAATAGAGGCTAATTGGGATTCCTTTAGTTATACCAAGGAGTAGTATCTTCCTATTATAATTCTAGTTTAGTTTTTTGAGAAATCTCCATGCAATTCTGTAGTCACTTCACTCATTTACATTCCCATCAGCAGTGTATAGGTGTTCATCTTCCCAGCATTCTCACCAGGATTTTTGATCATTTGTTCCTTCATAACAGCCATCATAACTGGAGTGAGATAGAAAAGGGAGAACAATGAGGGTGAGAAAAAAAACATATTTTTTTCTTTCATGTGTGGAATATGAGAATATGTGTATATGAATAACATGAAGCAATAGAAGACATTTGGAGGTTAGACGTGAAAAGTAGGAAAAAGGAGAACAAGAAAGGGTAATGTGTGCGCAAATATGATCAAGGTATAATGATATACATGTCTAAAAACATCATAATGAAATTCTTTATTTCATAGGTTACCATTGTTCTCATTTAAAAATTATTTAGCATATATCAGTTATTTATAATCATGGGTGCCATTATGACTGTGGTAGTTTGAATGGGTGTCCCCCAATAGATTCAAGAGTTTATTAAAGTTTGTGATTTGTCTAAAGCCTTTTGGCTTGAAGAAGTGTATGTAACCATGGCCTGGCCTCCTAGGCTCTAACCCTAAGGTGTGTCTGGGGTGGATCTGGAATTCCAGCCATAGATATGCAAAGGGAATTCTGGGCTCTGTAGTGCTTACTGTTTGCTGGTGTTTCTGTGGTGCTAGTGATGGGTTTCTCTCTCCCTCTCTGCTTGGACCTGTGAAATGGGGCCAGCCTCTTTCGCCATCATGGAACTTCCCCTGGATTTGTAAATTCCTTCTTCCTCCCATAAACTGTGCCTGGTTTGGAAGTTCATCCCAGCAGTGTGAAGTGACTAGAACAATGACCAATTCGCACATGCAAATAATGCATTTTAATTATGTTCACCTCATCACTCTCTCTTGTCCTGTGCCCACTTCTGATAATCCTCTTCATCTTCCCAACTAGCTCCAATTCTACTTTAATGGTTTGTTTCCTTCATTCCTTCATTCATTCCTTTGTTCATTCCTTCATTTATTTATACTTGTTAAATTCTTGTTTTCTTTCTTTTAAAATTCATTTATGATTACATTCACCCCCCATTCTTATCTCTTTCCACTCCCACTGAGCCCCTTCTTCCTGACTTGTCCCTCATATATTTTTGTGATTTTTTTCCCCAATGACTTTAGTTAGGGTTATTCCTATGAACATGTGTCTATGAGAAGGGGTGGTGTTTATCAGAGCATGGGCAACATACCAGTGGCTATATCACTGAAGCAAATGACTTCTCCCTGAGCAACCATTACATGCCAATATTTGCTCTTGGAAGAGTAAAGTCTCATGAGCCTCTCTCCTCTTCAAGATGAAATGTTGATAGGCCCCATCTGGTGCAGGTCTTGTTCAGGCAACTTCAACTCCAATAGTCCACGAGTGTGAAGGTCATGTAATATTCAGAAAAATGTATTCCACATTACTCTACACTATCCGCCAGGTCTTACATTCTTTAAAAAAAATTAGGGCTGGACAGATAGCTCAATGGTTAAGATGGTTGCCTGTAAAGCCTAAGGACCCAGGTTTGATTCTTCTGCTTCTTTTTTCTCTTTCTCTTTCAAATAAAAAATAAATAAAATATCTAAACTTTAAAAAAAAAACTTTTCAATTCATTTATTTGCATGGAGAGAGAGGGAGGGAGGCAATAGAGAATAGACATGCCAGAGGCTCATGGTACTGCAAATGAGCTCCAGATCTTTGCCTCACTTTGTGCATCTGGCTTTATTAACTTTACATGGGTACTGGGGAATTGTACCCAGACTGTCAGACTTTGCAAGCAAGAGCCTTTTTAACCACTGAACCATCTCTTCAGCCCATATTCATTCCACCCTGTCTTCTGCAACATTGGGAGGAGTGATATAAATGTCCGATTTAGTGTGGAGCACTCAATAGTTGCTTATTCTCATAGCTTAGGCCAATTATGAGTCTCTTTATAAGCCCACTGCAACAAGAAGCTTCTGTGACCAATGCTGAAAGGAGCACTAATTTATAGGCATAAACATAAATATTTAGGTGGTAGTTTGACATCATGCCCATTTTGCAAAACAATATTAGTTCCTCCCTAAGTCCTATGACCTCTCCAGCAATGTGATTTTGGCTTCATTTAAGGTACCAGGTATGCAATCCCACCCCCACCCCCAGAATGGGTCAGAAATATGTCAGAAAGTAGCTAGTAAGAGTAGTCATTCATAAAAATAGAAAAAAAATGTGGTAGTGCTGATAAACTATAGACAGTATACATATTATGGTTGGGGATGCATCCTCTGTAGGAAAAATATAGAAAATCCTCCAAAACTTAAAAAATAAGCACTAAAATTATCTTTCAATGCCCGCAAAGCCTAATAACCAAAGTTCCATTCCCCTTCCTCACATAAAGCCAGATGCACAAAGTGGCCCATGAATCTGGAGTTCATTTGCAGTGCCTGGAGACCCTATTGGGTACATTCTTCTCTCTCTCTCTCTCTCTCTCTCTCTCTCTCTCTCTCTCTCTCTCTCTCTCTCTCTCTCCTTGCAAATAAATATTTTTAAAAAAATCAAAAGCAAAACTACCATATTATCCACTCACTTTTGAGCAATTGTCCAAAAGAATTGAAGATCTCAAAGAGATATCTGCACTAATATGTTAATTATAATACTCTTGATATTATCCAAAAAATAGAAACAGCATGAATATTCATTGGCAGATAAATTGATAGATAGAATTTACTGTATACATACCATAAAATATTATGTATTATTGAAAAAGAAGGAAGCTATATTTAGTAAAAGAGGCAAAGATAAAAACAATTATGGCAAGATTTCTTTCACATGGCACATCTAAGACACAGAAATTTTTTGTTTGTTTTTTATCTTTATTATGAATAAGTATAAATATTGTATGAGCATATCTTGTGAATATGTCCCTGTTCCCTCCTCTCTGTCCCCTACCAACCGGGGTCCTTCCTCAGTGCACATTCTGAATCTGCCCATAGGATAGCGGGTTATGAACTGCACCAGAGGTAGCCAGTTTTTCTTTCTTTCATTTTTTTTTTCTTCGCCCTTTCTGCATTGTTGCTGAACGGGGCAATGTTTCTGGATATTCTCCCCCACCATAGCTCTTATAATCTAAGACACACAAATTCTTAGAGACAAAATGTAAAATGGTGGTAACTAGGGGTTGTGGGAAGTAAAACTGGGAAGTTCACTTGGTATACAGTTTAAATCATGCCAGTTGAAAGTGGTCTAGAGTTCAACTATACAGAAAAGGTACATAGGTAAAGATACACTAGTATATATTTTCAAATTTGTTAAGAATGTGAGAATTGTATTTTATGTTTATGATTTAAAAACCCAAATATATGAGACAGTAGATAGTAGATGAGAAGCATTCTCCCAGAGATATAACCATTCAGAATCATGGACTACCTCATCTTGCATATGGTTGTGATAATGCTTTGGTAGTGATATTTAGAATCTTTAATTCCATTGCTTCAATAGCTTCTGATTATACTCCTGTATTTTTTGCTAGAATAACTATAATAAATTCCAAACTGGTCTTTATGCTTCGAGTACTCCTTTTGATCATTTCATATCAATATACTCAGTAAAATAAACATATGAAAATGTCAGTTTTATTATCTATGAGCCCTGATTTAAGGGCTTCAAGTACCATTCACTTAGCTAACAAAGACAAGTCAAATTCCATATATATATATATATATATATATATATATATATATATATATATATATATATATTTCTTTTTTTATTGCCCATAATGAGATACATTATTTAGTGGGCAAAAATGAGTTATTATCCCTGATTCCCAATGACCCCCTTCATCCCCAATCAGCTGGATATCTTCCTCCATGGGCTGTCTGGATCAGTCCTTGTGGCAGGGGACCATGGATAGCCTAGTGCTCAGCCTGGTTCTCCTGGCCCAAGTGTGTTGTTACTGAGGGGTGCCATGCCTCTGAATAGTCTCCCCCACCACAGCTCTCACAATCTTTCCATCCCCTCTTCCGCTCAGTTCCCTGATATGTGGTGGGTGAGTATTAAGGCTGCCTTAATGTTGAGAACTTAGGGGTCTCTATGTCTAAAATCATTTTTTTCTGTCTCACTGGCTTATCCTGTGTTGATTGAATGACTTTGGCTGTGGGTCCCTTGTTCATCCCATCATTCTCTGTGGGGTTCCATATGGAGCCTCCAGGATATGACTGTGGTGGCTCATCTCTTGCCAGGATCTCAGCTATCAGCCTACAGTTGGTTGGTAGGGTTAGATGGGCCACAGCTCTCTCGCTGAATCCTGAAAAATACAACCACAATCTCCATCAGAGAGTGAGATCAGTATAGGTTAACAAATATACACAATTCTGGATTACCTAGATTCTATTTTTAGTAGCCTCTCCATCAATCGCTCCCATAGGGCATCTTTTCTTGGGAGCCCAAGAGTATGGGATCCAGTACATATCACCCTGATTCCTCAGTTCTTCCAGTCACGGGCTTCCCCTCACTAAGTGGAATATTTGGCCGAATTTAAAAGCTTTTGATTGTCTCCCCCAGGACCATGCTCCTCCACTGCACAAGTGCTCCTTTCTTGGTTCACTGTGCTCTCCCAGTAGGAGGTGTGGTCAGCCTATTCATGGCCGCAAACTGTGTTTCATGCCAGTGGTCTCTCTTTACTCTAGCTGTTGTTGACCAGCTTTCCCTGGCAGCTTGTGCAGTGCCTTCCAGCACTACACTAACTGCCATCTGGGAGCTGGATACCATTCCGGACCTCAAAGGGTCTCTGGATGCTGATCAATGGCATTCTGTGGTTTCTTCAGCAACAGGGTTTTGCCTTGGGCCTGGGGTGGACATTCAAGAGCTTTGACAGAATTCTGTCTTGGTTTTGGAACCTCATGGGTCACTTTGGTCAACAGCTCAGTGAGGGAAGGAACTGGTGGCTGGGACCAGGTGTTGTCAGACTGATCATTTATTCACAGGCTTAGACTCTCTCCCCCACTACTCATGGCCCTTCTTGTCAGTTCAAATTCCTTATCTTGCCTAGGGGTTGCCACCTACCTACGTCTATTTTCTCCTTTCATCTAGTATTCCAGTTATGGCCAACTGTTGGTTTTGTTCATTCAGTAACTCAAACTCTTCCTCATTCCTAACCTCCTGCTTACCATCACTTCCCTCATGATACCATTGTTTATCCCTGATCCACATTTTCAGAAAGAACTCATTTCTCTTTTTTATTAATGTCCCTAGTATATTATGTGAATTCTTCTACTCCAGTTTATTTGACTTTTATATGTCGGTCTCACTTTACAAGAATATTAAACTTATAATTAGATATTTGGTCATTTCTTTCTCCACAGGAAGAATAGTGTCTGCTCAGTAATGTCTGTGTTATATATGTATATACAGTATACCCAATCATACATATGTATATACATGTATATTTATATGCACATAAACAAATATATGTATATATAGACATAAACATGCAAATATAATGAAAAATCACAAAGGATTTTGCTTCTCTGAGTTAATTAATGATATAAAAATAAAACCTCTCATAGCAGCCTTCTCATTTATTTTCTTATATTTTTGATGGTAGAAATAAATTTGTTGTTGCATTTATAGATAGCAAGAACTATAGTAGGGCTAGGAATGTAGCTAGTTAGTAGTGTTTGCCTAACATGTATGAAGCCATGAACTTGATCTATAGTACTGTACTAAATGGAATGCAGTGACACATATCAGTAATTCCAGCACTTAGGTGGTAGAGGTAGGATAATTAAGATTCTTGGCTACTGTGGTAATTTGAGTAAGAAGTCCCTCCTATATAAACTCATATTTTTTGAATGCTTTGTCCCCAGCTGGAGGCAATTTGGGAGGTAGAGCCTTGCTGGAGGAGGTGTCTTGTTGGGGCTAGGCTTTGGTGTATTACAGCCTAGCTTCTCCCTTGCAAGAGTTTGGCTCACTCTCTTGCTGCTCTTTTCCAAATGATAAGGTTGGCTTACTCACTGTTTCTGTAAGATGCAAGAGGTGATGTGTAACCTATGCTCTACCACCCTTTCCCTGCCATGATGGAACTTTCCCTCAAGACTTTAAGCCTAAATAAATCCTTGCCTCCCATTAGCTGGTTTTGGTAAAGTGTGGTCTGGTATTTTGCCCCAACAACACAAAGGTAACTATAGCAATTACATACTGATTTTTATTTCTTTTTATTATTTAGAAACTTTGTTGTATGGACAAATCATATCTAGGTCCCATTCCCCTCACATTATCCTATTATATCCCCTTCTCTCTGCCCCCATTTCACTGAGGGCTTTTCTCATTGGGGTTACTGGTATTCACTATGGGCTTAGCTACATAATGATTTTGAGGTCAACTTGAGATACTGTGTCAGAATCAAAAATAAAATTTAATATTTTGTCCTGGAAAAATAGTGGATTGGAAGCTTCAACAATGAAAACAGGGGAAAGAAAATAGTCAAGAGAATATACAAAAGCTCTTTACCTGAAAAATATAAGCTGTGTAAACAAACACAAGGTGAGATCTCCACAGGGAAGCAGGTTTGAGCAGTCATCATGGATCTCTGCACTCAGCCACACCAAGGGGTGCCAGTAAGCACTATGAAATCTGCCTGGAAGTGCTTCTTCACAAAGGCCCTGCTTGCCTGTAGCAAGGAATGCCACAGGAAATTCTTTTTTTTTAATATTTATTATCCATAATGAGTTACATTATTTAGTGGGCAAACCATGCGTTGTTATCCCGAATTCCCCACTTCCCCCCCTCCCCCTCCCTGATCAGTTGTATATCCTCCTTTGTGGGCTGTCTGTATTAGTCCTTGTGGCAAGGGATCCTGTATATCTTAGTACTCATCCCGGTCTTCCTGGCCCAAGTGAGTTGTTACTGATGGGT
>PVHP010028529.1:0-23040 GCA_004024765.1 Zapus hudsonius | reverse complement strand
GACTCGAGGGGAGACTCCATTCTGGCAGGGAAAACGATGGCATGAGCAGAGGGCTGGACATCACCTCTGCCACAGCACTGCAAACAGTGGCAGGAAGGTGTGCCAAACACTGGCAAGGGGAAGCTGGCTTATAACCCCCATAAGCCCGCCCCCAACAACACAGCTTCATCAAGGTTGTAAAACCCAAACTGCCATCAGCTGAGGATCGATCTATCAGAACACATTCAATTGTTTGTGGGCGACACCTGGATCAAACCATGACACATTCTGTATGAATAGTACATATTTTCCTTTAAATGAAGGTCACAATTCCTCTCCCTCCCTCCCTCTCTCTGTCTCTGTCTCTGTCTCTGTCTCTGTCTCTCTCTCTTTGTGTGTGTGTCTGTGTGACTAGAACTCCTTAATGCTTGGCGTAACAGGTAGCAAGCATGGAGGAAAGAGAACAGATTGAAGGCAAGGTGTGTGGAGGAGGGTGAGTCATGGAGGAGAAAGGGGGAGAGCAGGAATAGACTAGTGAGAGGTAGTCTGTAAGATTCATTTCAGGCACAGCAAAACTTTGCCAATCCCTGGCAGTCGACGGAAACTTCATCATTAAAAGTCATTCCTATATCCCGATCTACTGAAACACATATATCTTGGTAACACTTGGAAAAGAAGCTGGTATTTCACTCAGCTGTGAAGGTGTCTCTGCTTGAGGCTGTTTCAGAGATGGAAGAAGAGAGGGACAGCCACCAGGAGCCAGGAGGGGCTTCCAGTAGGGCCCCCACTTGTTCATCCAGGCTCCAACTCTACTCCTTCCCCTTTTCTTTATTTAATTTCTTCATTTCTCTCCCCTTCTCTTCTGCTCTGTAAATCTCTCTTTCCACACTGATAAGTCCCCATACCAGCCAGGATGGCTACAAGTCTCCCAACCTTCCATGTAACTTCATGAGGCAGGTACCTTCCAAGGACTTCACAGGGCAGTTTTCAAATAAGCTGCCCTCTGACACTCGAGCAATTTTGTTTCCCTTCCTCCTTCTTCTCTTCCTTCCTTCCTCCTCCCCCATTCTTCTTTCCTTCAATACTTATTAAAAATGTATTTAGGTGTTGGGTACTAGAAATTATAAAGATAAAACAATACACAAACTAAGTCATCATTCTTCTAAAGCTCAGCTGAAGGCTAAAGAACAGGAAATACCTAAGTTTTAATTCTAGATCACTGCCATGTAAATGTGCTCCAAATATCCTGTGACAGAAGCTTGGCCCCCTAACCTCTATTGAATTTCTTCCCTCTACTGGAGATGGGGTGGAAACTTTAAGAAACGGGACCTAGAATCCTGCTCATTGGGGAGGGGTCATATCTGGTACTGACTACCCAGCCAGAAGCCTATGGCCAGGAAGGTCATAGACCTTAGAGGGACGCTTCCACTGTTCTTTGGCTAAAAGGAGAGGTTATGCCCATAAAAGGTCTTCTAAATGTCTATGTTTACCCTCTCTGATCCGTGTTGCTCTCACTCTTATCTAGAAAATTTGCTTTTCACAGATGGCAGCAAATATCAAGGAGACCTCAGATCCCATCAGCATAGCAAGAAAAGAAATCCAACTGCCTAGTATGAGACAACTCATCTCCAGCACATGCGCCTGAGCACAGGGAACATTCCAGAGGAAGTTGCTGATTAAATATGAGTGCTGTTGTCACGACAAGCCTGAGAGCCTCCTCCAGGGAGATGGAAGTGATACTGAAGAGACTCAAGACTCATCAAAGCAGAAAATCAGAGGCTTCTGAGAGCTCAGCACTGAAAGAGACTTATGACATGCTCTCTAAGGCTCTGTGAACACTTTCCAAGAGGGGAAAGAGAGAATGTAAGAGACACATGGTGGGAAGGTGTATTCTGAGGCATTGCCTCTCCCTAACTGGTGCATTCATGACCCCACTAAGGAGGGGCTTCAGTGAAATGGGGGCCAGGGAGAGGAAGCGTAAGAGTATAACCCATTGGGCATATAATACACAATTTTTTCAGACAGTAAAGTTCTCAACTTAAAAAAGAAATGGAGCCTAGTTGAAAGACTTCCAGTTACATGGTGTGATAGTTAAATTTTGTTATCAACTTGACTTGCTTCATAATCTTAGGTGGATCTCTGACGCTGTTCACAGGAAGTCAGCCCTCTCAGTAAGGGGAAGGATGTAAGAAGGCTCAGGAAAACTAGAAACAAACTTTCTTTGCTGGGCGGGGAGTGCAGGAGGGAAATTCCAGAGATAGTGAGTCAACAAGTCTGTGGTAGGGTTTCAAGACACCCCCCCCCAAGTCTATTTAAACGGGAGGAAAATCTCTTCTCCCTCACCTGCCTGTTTTGCTCTTCTGTGTGTGTGGTGTTGATGATGAAATGTTTCTCTCTCTGCTTGGACCTGTGAAAGGAGCCAGCCTCTTTCACCATTAAGGAACTTCTCCTGGATGTTACTTCAATAAATCCTTTCCTCCTATAACTGTGCCTGGTTTGGAGGTTCAGCAGCATGTGACTATGACACATGGCAACATGTGACATGTCCTGGAAGTGGATATTGAGCCCATATTCCCTCCTCTTTCTCTCTCTTGGCTTTCCACCCACAAGGTGAGCAGTTTTCTCCATCATGTGCTCTTGCCATGACCACACCCAAGAGCCACAGGGCTAACCAACTGTGGACTGAAACCTCCAACACTCTTGAATCCAAATAAAACTTTCCTTTTTTATTTCATTCTACTTTTTTGTTTCCTCTTTTAAATTTTACAAGCTTAAGTACTTTGTTGCAGCAATGGAAAGCTTGCCGACTAACACACACATATCCCTTGGCTCCTTCCTTTAGTGACTTTAAGCAATTGCATGCAGTATTTCTGTTGATAAAGTAATAAAATAAAAAGATCCTTGTTTTTTTCCCTCACGACCTTGAAGAAGAGTAGATTCTTCTGTCTGTGGAAGCATATTCATTTGCATCCCGCTAAGGAACTCACAGAAAAGCCAAGTGGGATTATTAAATATATCAGTGAAAGTTATTTCACAATTCAGAGAATGTCTTATTTTGTATATTAATGTTTTGGCAAATTTACCTTAGAGAATGTACTATAATATCAAATTTTAGAGTCAACTGAATACATTATTCTCATTTAATATAATAGGGTATTTAGGTATATGGGTGGTTTTTGTTTTCCCTAGCTCAAAATTTTAAACAGAGCTTTCAACAATGATTAAAAAAAGATTGCTTTTTCCCCAAGAACTTCCATTGTCTAATAATTATTGTGTTGCTCAAAGCATGAGCTACACCAAGGACTTATAGGTGCTTATGAGTGGCAGCATGTTGTGCTGGAAAGATCATTACGTTGAAAATCCCACAGCCTGGGTTCTTATACCAATATTGCTGTTTACTAATCCTGTGCCTTTTATTAGTAAAGGTTCCTTAGACACCAACTCTAAATGATCTTTTTTTGCTGTTGTTCATTTTATGGAGAATCACTGGAAGGACACTGGGACATCCTATGAAATCAACGGAAGACTTGGTCATCCAAGACACATGACAAGTAAGCAAAAGAATACCTCTAGCACTCAAGAGAATGTGGGCTCCCTTCCCACGGTGCTGACTAATGTCAGATCTTTCAGGTCCAAAAATCTCAGCTTGCAAGTCAAATTCTTGAATGATACACTGGCATGCTCAGCCTGATACCCCATGGATCATTGATTAGCTTCCTCATCACTGTCACCAAAACACCTGAAGGAACAACGTAAAAAGAAAGATTTGAGCTCACGGCTTCCAATGGTTCGATCTATAGTTAGCTGGCTTCTCCTTTGTGCCTGAGGCAGCAGGAGCACGTGACTGACAGAGGGGCTTCTTCAGCTCAGGGTAGACAGAAAGCAAAGGGGAAAGGGGCTGGGGACAAGATATCCCAAAGGTCCACTCCAGGTGACCTGTTTCCTCCAGTTAAGTCCCACCTTCTAGGGTTTCTAGAACCACCCCTCGACCCAGAGTGCCACCAGCTGGGCACCAAGCATTCAACACGAACTTGTAGGGGGACAGTTCACATTCAAACCATAACGCCAGGAGAGACAGCCAGCTGTCACTGGGTTCTGACTGCAGAGGTAGACTGACAATTCGGTCGTGGCTTGTGGTCGCTCTGTAAACGATACCCGTTCTCACAAAAGAGGGATGTTTAGCTGGTCTGGCGGCTAACTCCAGACACCTCTGCCAGTGTCTTTGGGCAAGTGACTCAATCTTCATTTCCTTTGTAAAAATGTATTTATTTTGTGTATGTGTGTGTGCACATGTGTGTGTGCATTTATGTGTGCGTGTGCACTCATGTGCATGCACCAGGGTCTCTTGTGGCTGCAAATTAATACACTATTCTTTAAAAAAATGGCTAAGATTATTCTAACTTCAGGTATTGGCATCAATACACACTGGACTGTTGTTCTGGGCAGCTGAGGAACTGAACCCTGGGCTGGAAGTCTTTGCAAGCAGGCACCTTTAACGACTGATCCATCTCCCCAGCCCCTGGGTTCCTTTTAAAGTCAGAAATTGGACCAGATTATTCCTAAGGTCCTCTCTAGCTTTTTGATTCTGTGCCTAATGGTTTCTAGCACTTCTTGGATGGAGTAAAGAAAACTTTTGGGAAACTTTCAATATTTCCAAATATGCAATCAAAATATTGTTCATTAGAGAGAAGTTTTCTCAGGTATGTTAAAACATATTTTGATTTATGGCCCAGAAATGCTTCAACCAAGCCAAAGAGCAATGGTCAGAGACTAACCAGAAGGTCTGGTTAATAGCTAATTCTGATTCATGGAAGGTAAGGAAATATTATTTAATCAACATAACGATTGACAAAAGTCTCATGCGAGATTCTTAGCAGTGGGAAAGTGTGGCATCCTAAATCTAGGTGATAGAAAGAAATCTTGGCTTAGTTGTGGGATCTTGTAAAATACATTATCACCTAAATCTACAAACACCACAAAGAGAATTTTGGGAAAAGGAATTTGTGACTGCCTTTACTGAGCCCCCAGATTAGCAATTCCATAAACATTGATGTCAACTTCCAAAGTGAGACCCTCAGTGGGCCTTTGAAAGAACAGAGTGTGTCAGCCCAGAAAAGCTACCATCAAGGTACTCACTTCCCTCTTGGAATGAACTAGAAAGGGAACCTGAAACCTAATAGGCTCGTGCTACGACATTAACGATGAAAACATGCCAAAAGACAATGAATCATTATTCTTTTTTTGAGACAGTGTTTAATGTAGCTCCGACTGGCCTTGAACTCACTATATAGCAGAGAATGACCTTGAACTTCTGATCCTCCTGCTTCCAGAATTTTCCCAGGATGTCACCAAGCCCAGACGAACCATAAATATATTCTTATGTCTTAAATATTCAGCATACATTTGGACTGAGAAAGTTATTACCATAACTTGGGAATCAAGAGACCAGGTTCTAATGAGTCCTGTTCCTCCTGTCACTCATGCTACGTCCATGGGTCACTAATCATTCCCTGGAACTTCAGGGTCTGGATGAGGCTAAGATTTTTCTTCGTTCCAGTTGCTTGTGTTTCAAAATTCACACATGTCGCCTGAGCTCTTCCTATGTGTCAGGCACTACTTTAGATCATTATTAACACAATATGTCTGGTCTGGGATAATGGTTCAGTCAGAAAAGCACATGTTGTTAGAATGTGAGGACCTAAGTTCAGATCCCCATGCTGGGCATGACGGCACGCACTTGCAATCTCAGCCCTGGGGAGACAGAGATAGACAGGTCCCTAGGGTGAGCTGGCTAGCTTTACTGGCTAAAATGGTGAGCTCTACCCTCAGTGAGTGATCCTGCTTCAATAAATGAGGCAGAATGATGGAACAAGACACCGACATCAACCTCTGGCCTCCACACACATGCAAACACACTTACACAGGCACACATACCACACACATGAAAAAAAAAACCCACACAGTACGCTCTTTGATCCATAAAAACAAAAGATTGTTTCCATCCAAGTTTTACAACAGAAAAAACTGTTGTTGTATGAATGTAACATTTCCCCGATAGAATCACATGTTTGAACACTCAGCCCTTAGCTGGTGGTGCTTTCTGGAATAGGGAAACTGTGCCTAGTTAGTGAATGTAAGTCACTGGAAGTGGGCCTGATGGTTATAGCCTGGCCCTGGCTCTAGCCCAATCTCTCTGTTCCCTTGAAGTGCCACGAGAAAAGCTGCATCACAAGATCCTACCACCATGGACCAGACCACACTGGCCACTCTGTCATCACCCCCTCATAATGGATGGGACTTTCTGAACTGTGAACTAAAATAAATCTCTTTCCCTTAAGTTGGTATGTCAGGTAGTCTTGGGGTGGGGTCTTGCAACCCTTTCCCAGGCTCATTGACTTCCTGAGTTTCTGGAATTTTCATTCCTGCATTGCCCTCCTAGGAAGGGATATTTATTTCTAGTTTCCCTGAACATCCTTATATTGTGCCCCTTACTGAGAGGGCTGCCTTCCTGTACATAACCTCAGAGACCTACCCAAGATTACTAACAGGTCAAGTTGACAACAAAACTTAACCATCACAAAGGTATTGCTTGAGGTCACAAGCTTTCAGTTATGTGTCATTCCTGAGATGAAATGCAGGTGTTTGACTGCAGGTCCATGACCCTTCTAGAGGAGGAAGTAGACCCTACAAAAGGTAGCCATGGGTGAAGTGTCCCCACTTCGTGGAAAGGTAAGAATCAAATATCCTATTCTAGGTCACATCCTGTGTGAGCTACAGTGCAACCAAAACTAGATTCAAGGTCTCTAGAATCTGTTGTCCTGGTTCCTTTTCAAGGACCTCATCTTGCCAGAATGGATGGCTGTTCATATCAAGAGGAAAGTGGCCATTGTGACTGAGTTGAGCATTGAGTTTCTACTGTTTGAACTCTAACATGTACACAAGGATTCCTCTGTTCTTGTTCCCTCACAACACGGTCCCCATCTCTGTGCTTCACTATGACGCAAGACCACAGGCTTTGACATCAGACCGACTAGAATTTCAGTCCCAGTTTTATGAGACCTAGGGACAGATGACATACCATTTCCTGGTCCTAGGATTTCTCCCTATAAGATGGGATAATCATAGTGACTGTCTCACAGAGATACTATGATGGAAAGTGGACATGTGTATAGAGCTTTAAGTAAACTGAAGATTCCATTACCAGCCATGAAGAGGAGAATTTATAGATGACAAGAAGTTCCAGAGAGGCAAGGGAGAGAGGGAAGGTCAATAAAATAGGAGACAATGACGAGATTGTCCTAAGAGCCCTGGACTGAATACCCAGAGCACACTGGTGAGAAAAGACATGGGCCCCGTGGGAAGTCCTTGCTTCTGGCTTACAAAGCTGAAACCAGTTTAGCTGCCAGGAAGCCTTAGAGCTCTGGGAATTAGCATGAGTCAATATGGCCTCCCTCTGCCTTCGCCTCTAGGGCATGTTTCAGATTGCAGAGGTTTCTTTCCCTATCTGGCAATCCATGAGGCTCCAAGACCTCTCCAGCCTCCATAACCAGAAGAAAGCTGCATCTTCTGTTAGTTGGGGGCTGAGGCTAGGAGATATGAACAGGAAACTGCTCACCTAAGCCTGAGGCATTAAGACATCCAAACATGTCAAGGAAGCCTAGAGGAAAATGATTACAGATGTGGAAAATGGGGTCTTGAGCCTTCTTTAAAGCACCTCAACTTTTACCTAGTGAACCACTGGAAAATACGGCTGCTTTTGTTAGAAAAGGTTGGTTTGAAGCTGAGAGAAGCTCACTATCTATATGATGAGGTCAATCTTTAGATAGGCTTCCATGTCTGCTGGTTGACCAGATTGAAAGGAATCCTAAACCCAGCAACCCCCAGGTGAGCTATAAATCTCCAGCTACCAACTCCAAGCATAAACTGTTGACCCAAGAGAGAAACACAAGTCACAGAGGTCAATGCCATGAACACTTTCTACAAAACTTTCTAGAAAAGCAGAAGTGAGATGTATACTATTCTAGTGCATACCTCATACCTCAGCCTTCAAACTGGTTCTGCTCTCATTTTCTCTTGGTTGTTTTCATTTGCACTCATGGGGCCCATTCTAGAGCACTTTCCTGGTTGCCGGCATCCCTCACCAATCGTTTATTGCCCATCTATTTCTGGTCATTCTCTAGGAGGCACCAGGGAATTTATTTGCTCAGATTTCTTCATGTTATAGACAAAGACACCGTGACCTAGAAAGACACAAAGATTCAACCAAGGTTGCCCCATTAAGATTGGGAGACTTGGGCCTAGAATCCTAGCATCCTGAGTACAAACCTCCTCAGTCCCATCTCCTCTGGAAAGGCCTCTTTCATGAAGCTAAACTAGAAAAGACAGGCTTCTGAAACCCACATCACTGCCAGACCATTCCCCTTTGCCCTATCCCTTAAAGAAGAGAAGAGTGAAATGTATTAATCTCTGTTCAACCCTGTCTCTGGAAGGAAGTCTTGAGAGACTTTTCAGTGTCGGTTCAGCTCTCAGCCCCACTTGGGCCATTAGAAGTGGAAGTTGGGCCCCTTGCGTTCTGAAAGACTTGCAGAGAAATTGGAGAGGATCTAGAAGAAGCCACTTATCTGTATAAATACATGACTTTAGAACTTGTGGAGTGGGGGAGATCTGGCCTGGAGAAAAATCTTCCATCCCAGTCCAAGTCATAGACAGAGAAAACCAGATGTAGAAGAGCAGGGAGGAAAGAAGGAAAAATCAAAGTAATGGAAAGAAAAAAGAAAGGGCGCTAGGTAGATAGCTCAGTCAATAAAGTGCTTGCCTCAAGCATGAGGACCTGAGTTTAATCCCCAGTACTCATGTGAAAATGCCTATAACCCCAGTGCTATGGAGGCAGAGGCAGGAAGATACCCAAGGCTTGCCACCTAGATAGTCTAGCAGACTGATGAACTCCAGACCAATGAGAGACTCTGTATAAAAAAAAAAAAAAGTAGAATTCCTGAGGCAGACACCCAAGGTGGTCCTCTAGACTCCACATTATGTGCATGTGCGCATGTTCACACACACACACACACACACACACACACATTTAAAAAGAAAGAAAAGAATAAGCTTCTGTTGTATGAAGGTTTGCGTCAGACATCCCTTAGAACTCTCAAACTGTAAAACCCGTAAGACCTAAAATGAAGAGAATGATCTCCATACTCAGGTATGGAGATCAAATGCCTGAAGCACAGAAGCATTTTTTTCAGCTCAGGGGAGCTAACATGAGGTGATTAGGACAGCACTGAGTATAAGGAAAATGTCATCTGAATCTTAGGGTCACTGTGCAGTTGACCTTCAGGCCATGCTCAGCTGATCCCTCTTGGACCTTGCCTTCTTCCCCCCACTCCAAGGAACCCCCTTTAGCTCCTCTCTGGGAAAGATGAAACCATGGTTAGACATGGCTCTTCTAGAGGGCAGTGCAGATGTAGCCCTCCTTCCCATCCTGGACTTGGTAAATCAAATTTATTGGAAGTGAACCATCTGTTAATAAGATCCAGGTTCTTTGGAAATGATTTGAGGACCCTGGTGGGGCAGGGGGCTGTTTTCTGCATGGAGGGGAGAACTGAGCAATGAGAATAGTTGGAGTGGGGACCAGCGAGCTCTCTAGCTTCTGAGTCCTCCCTTTCCTTTGCCCCTCCCCCGCTCAGTGTCCATGCTATGAAAACAAGCCTGCACAGCTTCTTCTGAGACCCAGGAATTCCTGCAGAGCAATTTGAAGCCAATTGAATGAATAGGAATAAATGAGCAAATCCTGCAGTTTATGGCTGGTTGTTCTGAGGCCCCAAGTAGTGATTAGAAGTGGTTGGTCCTTTCTATGCCCACAGCAAGAAGATGCTAAAATCTGGTCCAGCTAAAAGACCTCAACAGAAGGTTTGGTGGTGAAAAATAGAATGGTTAATTAGAGTCGGTGTTAAGACTGGGGCAGTGTCTCTGCTACCTGGACCTGAGAATTCATGGAAAGAGTGGGAAACAGTGATGGCTTTGTTAGGCTCATGGACAGACAGGGATGAAGTGTCTTTGTGGGAGGGAAAGACAGTTGCTACTTCTGGTCAACCTTAGCTGCTGTCAGACTCTGCCTCAACACCTGCTCATTCTTCCTGAGTGTCAGGCAAATAAGTGTGGCACCCACGTGTGCACATGAGCACATTTTCCTAGAATGGAAGCACATAGTAACACCGAGGGACTCTTTGGAGATTCACCTTCTCTCCTCCCTAGTCTGCTCTTCCTTGAGGACAAGGACACTAATTCCACGATGGCCATAGGGTCATGGAACATCTGTGACTTTGGAATAGAGGTTTTTTCTAGGTTGAGTAAAAGTGCTCTTTGAGAGGTGGGTTCATGGTCATGAACTCAGAACTAAAGAAAGTTTTGAGCAGCTCTGGATGACCTTGACTGAGCACCTGAACCCCAGAGAAACATTTTCAGAAGAGGCCCCTTGGATCAGGACAAAAAGAAGAAACACATTTTTATTAGGACACCCTATATCCTTAGGCATTTCAGTCCCCTCTTCTAGTCTGAGAATAAAATCAAAGAGAGAGTTTTCTCTAAAAATCTCACCACACCCGCACTTTGTTCTGTTTTATAGGAGCGGTGCTGACACAATAAAAATGAGTGAAGGGCTGGTTTCCTGCTCACAAGAAACAAAAGGTCTTAGAATGGAGATAGATAAGTAAACACATTGTTTCTATCTATAACACAGAAAATCCCGTGTGGGAAATGGGTACGGAGTGTTCTGGAAGTAAAGGATGGCACCACAGGCAGCTGCAGGGGATGATGTGAGCTGGTCCAAAGGGGAGAGAGCATGTGGAAAATGAGCCGAAGCATGAGAGCCGCTGGGGAGGTGGCACAGTGGGCAAGGCACTTCCTGCACAAGGGTGAGGACCTGAGCCTGGATCCCCAGAACCCACCTAAAGCAGGGCACAGTAGCAGACGATCTGCAATCCCAGCATGCCTGTGGCAAGATGGGAGGAATCCTCTGGAAAGTGCAGAGTTGAACAAGAGGCTCTGCTCTTTAAAACTAGGTGGGAGATAAGGACCCACCCTGGAAGCAGCCGTCTTCTGACCCCCAGAGGCCCACTTTCATCCACACACTCTGTCAGCTTCACACATATGCCTAAAAGCGTAAATGTGGAAAGCTGTCTGACTTTGAAGAAACGGTAATTTACTGTTGGCCCGGGATTATAAAACACAAGGTGATGGGCAAGATGAGACCACAGCCACCTTGGCAGAAAACACAGACTTCACTCAATAAACAATGGAAGCTGCTGAAGGCTTTTCAACCAGTGGGTGGGGGCTGGGGAAACGTGGGAGAGAGCCAGATTTCAAATCTTGGAGAATAGATTTGAGGTCAAGGAGACCAGTGAGGAGTGATGGCTGAAGTCCAGTCCAGCTGAGACTTGGGACAGTCTAGGATGGGCAGATGACTTTAGGATGGGTGAAAGAGAAAGGGCTTTAGGAATCCTTGGGAGAGTAGGTTGGTGTGTAATTGGACATTGGCAGTGATGTACTTACTGGAGGAACGATGGCTCCTAGACTCTAGGGTCCAACAGGAAGAAAATAAGACTGGGAAGATGAGGGGCTGGCTGTGTACAGGTGAAGCCTCAAGGCTTGGGGGTGTCCTCCTGGAGAAATTTTCAGGAAATGTTGTTCTAGATCTCCATCAGTGTGCCATTTGAATGTTTATAGAAAACATTCAGTCCTTCTGTGCTTTAATTTTCTTGTGAGTGAACTGCAATAATCACACTCCTCAATTTACCTGCTGCAAGGAGATTGTGGAGACCAAACAGGAGAGTGGTTTTGGAGGGCTGGAGAGATGATGCCTTAGCGGTTAAGGTGTTTGCCTGCAAAGCAAAAGGACCTGAGTTTGATCCCCCAGGACCCATGTAAAGCCAGATGCACAAGGTGGCTCATGTGTCTGGAGTTCATTTGAAGTGGCTGGAGGCCCTGGTGTGCCCATTCTCTCTCTCTCTCTCTCTCTCTCTCTCTCTCTCTCTCTCTCTCTCTCTCTCTCTCTCTCTCTCTCATAAATAAAATAAAATAAAGTGTTTTGGGAACTAAAACTGCAATATAAATACAATGAATTTGAAATGCATTGGGCATTCTTGGGCTTCTATTGCTTCAAATGTTTTCAAATGATAAACCTTGGGAAGGATATAGGTCTATTCTTCATGAGTCTCAAGGTGTGCTTGAAAGATACATACATTGAAAGATCTAATTTTCTTGGCTTTCAGTCATCATCCCTGAGGTACTGTGGTGTGTGTACCTTGCAGGAGCCTGGGAGGCCTCTCGGTCAGGAGCTCTCTCTTTATAGATGAGGCCCTGATGGCCAGAGAGAGAAAGGAAGGCGCTAGGAGAACATGGGCAGCGAGTGGCAAAGCAGGGCTGCCATGAAGAGCCTTCACCATTGTCCTTCCTACTGGTAATGACTGAGCACCAGGACCAAGACCCTCCTACCACAGGCACTAGGCCTCCCTTGGGCCTCCGTTCTTCTAAATGAGGAAAAGGCTTTTGGAATAATGGTTGCGAAGCTCTCAGAAGTTTCAAAGAGTTGTGTGTGTCTGTGTGTGTTTGTGTGTGTGTGTATATATATATATATATATATATATATATATATATATATATATATATATATATTCTAGACTAATGAGTCGCTCCCTCTTCGGTTTGGGGCCAGAACATTTTCTAGATTTAAATAATGCAAGACTGAAATATGGATGGGATCAGTGACTGAGAGCAGCAGGCTGGAGACGTGCACCGTGAATAAATTATAGCACTCCGGCAGAGTGGGGTGCAAAAGGGAACAGAAGATAAATGAGCCATTAAAACGGGAAGAGCTGGAGGCTGGGGAAGGATGCGGCTGAGATAGGAATAGACAGAGCTCATAGGCTCAGCCCCAGCCCAAGCCAGGACAGCATGGCCAGAGTGTACCCAAGGCGGTTGACGAAAGGACGAGGTGCCACCTAGACCCTCGGTCCTCCAGCCTGATTGTGGCACCTCAGCTTAGGAGATGCAGCTGAAGGTCATGCCTTGGACCTCATTTCTGTCTCAAAATGGCTTCTCCATCTAGAAGGAAACCACATGTACCTCCTCTGTGATGTTTTTGAGTACTGGAATTCCAGTATCTAGGAATAGTACTTGGGCAGTTTATTCTATTCGATCAAAGCCTACACCACTCCCCCACCCAGTCACCCAAAGTGAAAAGTCTAGTCTTCCGTAGGGATTCATAGCAGAATTCAATTTCATCCAATGCAGCAATTACATCCTGAACACTAAATAGTCTGATCTGGAGGAAGTAGACCAAGATAGGCAAAATGTCTGAGTGTCCTCCATCTAGGGGAAGAGGTAAGGCTCCAAAACCCAAGTTCAAAGCAGTGGTAAAGCAGATGCTACAATTAGGAGTAGTGGGGACAAGGTCTGTAGATGTTCAGAGAGAAGATGGAGACGATGAGACCTCCTTTTCTTCTACTGTAATAAAATATACCTAAGAGAACACGCACCTCCTTTCCTGTCTTATTTTTCCTAACGTTTACATGTTTATTTTGGTCTTGCCTGGTTCTTTCATTGCCTTACCCATCTTAAGTGTACAGTTCAGGGGCACTAAATATACTTACAATGTTGTATTCCGTCACCACTATAGCTGTCCCTTACTCTTACAAAGCTAATACTCAGTGGTTAAGGCGGTTGCCTGCAAAGCCTAACAACTCGGGTTCAATTTCCCAGTACCCATATTAAGGCAGATGCGCAAAGTAATGCATGCATCTGGAGTTTGTTTGCAATGGCCAAAGGCTCTGACGTGCCCATTTTCTCTGTCTCTATTTCTGCTCGCAAATAATTAACTAAAATATTTTTTAAACTAACACTATCCATTAAGTAATAACTCCCCTTTTCCATCACCCCAGCACCTGGAAACCACTATTCCACTTCTGTATCTCACAGTTCTCTAGGCTTCTCCTCTAAGTGGAATGATTTGTCATTTCACGTCTGGCTTATTTCACTGAGCATAATGTTCTTAGGCTCATTCAGGCTGGAGCATGTGTCCGAATTTCTTTTCTAAGGCTGAATAATAATATTCTGCTGGATGAATATGCCACAATTTGTTTATCCAGGTAGCCTTCCAGAAGATAGATAGCAAGTTTTCAAGAGGAGAAGAGAGAGGATAATAACTCAACTGTGAGAGTCCAGGTGGGAAGTGGGAAACTCGATGGCCCCATGCAAGTGCTATGAAGATGAGGGGCCGAAGGAGTTTCATGTGCACAGGTGTGTGAAGGACCCTGAACCTGTTGGCAACTGAGAAGAGATAGCAGAGGCTCCTTGACCCAGGGTCTGCAGCCCAACAAAGTCATCCATTCCTTCGTTATTGCGAAATTTAATAAAAAGTATGGATGAACAGACACCTTTCTATCTTGGCAGTCTCTGACTGTAAGAAAGCTTCTGGTAGGAGAATTGAGAGCAATCGTGATATGTTTGTAAGGAAAACAGAGTGAGACAGTGTCCGGGGTGATTCCCTACAATTCAAATGATTTTTCAAAGCCTGTTCCCTGACTGAAGTCATCTACTGGGTAACAAAGAGACCTAACCATCCAAGTCAGTTTCTTCTTCACAGGCCATTCATTCTCCCAGGAGGGTTTAGGAACTCTTTCATAGCACAGAGGGAACCGGTGGGTCCCAGGTTGAAGATATTTTAAATTATCTATTATCATTATCCGGGCTGAGCCTTGCCTACTGGCACAGACCAGGTGACCCAATGGATTGTCCCCCCTCATCCCTCTGGTGAGCTCAGTCTGGGAGCCTCAGCTCTCACTTCCCCTCATCAGTGAACAATGGCTCTCTCATTAGCCGGCCTCCTTCTCTGTCCATAGCTCTTTATTACAGTAACTAGGGAGTCAGCCACTACACTTTCTGACAAGAAGGAAAAGAGCAATTAGAAGCTTTTGTCTCTGCCTTGTGGCCTAGCTGACATCATCTTCCACCCACCCCCAACCCTCCATCATCCTACTCCATGAGTTCATCATTAACCCTGTTCCTCCCAGGGCCTCTTGATCAGGACATCAAGCCAGAGACACACAGAGGAGCATGACTTGTAGCCCCCAGGTCCTGATAGGCCACAATCCTGGGACATTCTAGTAGGAAATGGGTGAGGCCCATCTAGAATAGACAAAGAGGCCCCATAATTGCTAAGATCACTTGGTGGCTCAGTCACCACCTTGGCCAGTCCTGGCTACATAGCTACAGTATGCAGGTTTCTAGCACAGTAGAGAAGACCCATTGCCAGCAGTGAACATCATCCCTTGCTGTTCCCTGCTCCATCCTCACAGCATGCCCTACTGGAAACCAGTCTTAATCAGACCACGCTTAGCTGAGTGCTGACGAGACAGAAGACAAGGTATAAAATCCAATGGGCACAGGCTGTCCTCATAGCACAAAAAGAATACCTGACCTTAGAAGATATTCAACGCTTTTATTGAGTATCTACTTTGTGCTGGGCAATAAGGATGGGGTAGAACCAGCCAGTGTGGGTGCATTGAGAGCCTTTAAAAGAGTCACCTAATCTGATGTCACGAAAATAGAATTGTTTTCTACAGAAAGTGATGCTTGGGCTAACGCCATAAAGATGGGCAGACATTAGCTATGGGAAGTGGGTAATGGGTGAATGTTGGGAAAGGACCTTGTTGCAGTCAGACACATGCTGCTGGGATGAATCTTCAAACCAGGCACAATTTGGGGGAGGAAAGTATTTATTGAAACTACAGATTGAGGGGAAGTTCCAGTGAGAGTCTGGCCCTCTTTCACAGGTCCAAGCAGAGAGAGAAACCCATCACCAACACCATATACACAGAACAGCAAATGGGCAGGAGGGCAAGGAGAGAATTTCTTCCCCTTTATATACCTTAGGGTGGGTCTTGCAGCCCTATCCCAGACTTAATGGCTTCCCGAGTCTCTGGAATTTCCTTCCTGCACTGACCACACAGGAAAGGATGTTTACTTCCAGCTTCTTTGAGCTTCTTTACATCCTGCCTCTTGCTGAGAGGCTGCCTTCCTGTAAACATCCTCAGAGACCCACCCAAGATTACTTGAAAGGTCAAGTTGACAACAAAACTTAACCATCACAGCTCCGGCACAGGATTCCTCCATCAGAGAAGCTCCTAGGGCCATGCGGCTGGAATGTGGCAAAAAGGGGGGGGGCAGAGATGAAGGCTCAGAGGCTGTGGCACCCAAGCCTGCCCTCCCTACTACTACCTCACAGGTCCAATGGAGAAGCCCCTGATAGAAGAGCCCAGGGGACTCACACATTCTGCCCAAACACTCCTAAGAAAAGAAGCACACTGTGATCCATCCATGTACAGTTGAAGATGTTTGAAACATCTGCCTTAAGTACCGGTGATCTGACCTAGGGTGATGGACAGAAAAGGGCGTGCAGTATTGACTTCACACAGACACAATCCAGGTCGTATATTAGCCCAGCTCTGCAAAACCATCCAAGTGACACTAACATCTCTGAACATTTGTTAGCTCCTCTTGGGTATGTGTGTAAGGATGCACCCTTGAGTGAAAGACAGCAGGCTGGGCATAATGGTTCTATCAGTGCAGCCTGTGGTGTTCTTCCTTTTCAAAGACTCTGCCATTCTCTTGGTTTGCATCAGTCTCACAGACAGGAGCCCCAGGACTTCCCCATATGAGCTGCTACTATGTCTCCTTCAGCTTTAAGCTAAAAGCAGGACTTTGATCTATATACCCTCCATTTTATCTGGTAGGTTCAGTCCAGTGTTCAGGCCAGCCCAGACCTTTCCTGAATCTTCACTCTGTCATCCAACATATTAGCTCTCTGAGCCAGCTTCATCTATCTATTTGCTAAGCATGTTTCAGAGGACAAAATGTCAAAGAAGACAGACATATTATATGGATCTTTAGGGAACTAGACAAGCCTCCTATGACCTAGCAGTAGGAACTTTCTGGTTGACATCTATTCGTTAATCAACGCATCTTGGAGACAATCATTCAACCAGTGAGAAAGCCACTATTCCATCTACGTCATACTGTTTTGTTCACAACAGTATTACAGGAATCATTGTCAAATCCTTGCCTCAAATAAAACCTTTGCTCTACTGACAACTACCATATGGGTAGGCGTCCAAGCTAAGCCTCCTAAGCCTTGTCTCATCCAGTTCCAGCACACCACGGGCAGCTTCATTGCAGAGAAACTTAATGGGTAAGTCAACCTGCTTGCTAGAGTGTGACTCCTGACTGCCCTCTGCTGACTGGGCAACTGTGAACCATGGATTGTTAGAGTGGACCATCTGGTACAATTATTTCAGCTAGATGTGGTAGGAGGATTGCTGTAAGTTCAAGACCAGCCTGGGACTATAGAGTAAGTCCAGGTCATCCCAAACTAGAGCGAGATCCTACCTCAATAAGTAAATAAAAAAATACTTCAGCATCTAACTGACTTACTAATATTAAGGTTTATTTTATGCTCTCTGTCCCTCAGCCCAATCCCATGGAAGTGGCCTTCCACAGGCTGATTTGTGGACTAAGCCTCTTGATAACTTAGGGGCTTCTCAGAATCATAAAGAGGGTGGACGAGACGAAGGCAGGTGCAGTTCTAACACACTACTGTGCCCATGTTTCTCCTCACAGGAATAACCTCAATGCACAGGCGGCTGAGAATGTACGATGTACAGGTGGATAAACACTACTACCTCTGATCCAAGTGACCCATATCTGCATCTATGCCAAGTATGTGACATACTACTGACCTCATAAAGCCTATATTAGTCCAAGATCTGTGTGTGGGAGATTAGGAGGTAGATTTTCTAAGCAGTCAGAGTCAGGCCTCTAGGACCTCACAGTCACAACTCTGCCACACCTACCTGGGCACCTCCCTAGGCAGGCCTTTGCCCCACCCGGATAAAGATGGAGCTCTCCTAGGTCTAGACCAGGCAAATGATACGAACCCTCCTCCAGCATAATTTCAAGTTCTAACCAGGCCAGAGCAGTGTGGCTTTTTCCACTTAGACCTGGACACACACAGACCATGCTCTGCAAGGAGGTGGTAACTTCACATGGATCTTATTTCCTAAATTCTCATTAAAAGCTTGTACTTCTTAATTTCTTTTCTGATGATCTTTGTGAGTTCATCAGGCCACGTGGTGGTGGGTTTCTGTATTACATTTCTTTGCCTTCCCCTTATATAAAGTGTGGTACCTGTTTAAAATTCTCCATCTGAGTTTGTCAATTCTTTGACGTACTTAAGATATAAACTCAGGGTTTAAGGGTTGTGCACACTTTTGGCATTGTATTCCCCTGGTCATGTATCAGTTAGAAAATGAGAATCAATGGGAGATTTTTTTAAAAAGGAGAGAAGGAAAGAGGGAGAGGGAAAGAGGAAGATTTTAAGGAATTGGCTTACATAGTTCTGAGGACTACAAGTTGGAAATCTACAGACCAGACTGGACATTCTGGTATGCATGCAGAATTCATGGGCAGTTTGGAGGCAGAATCCCTTCCTTGTGGGGACCTTCAACTGATTCAATAAGGCCAAACCACATGGTGGACCACTATATATGGTAATCTACTGTGCTCACAGTCTACTGATTCAAGCATCAATCAAGCCTTTTAAAAAAAAGTCCCTTCAGAGCAAAATCTAGAAATGGGCTCTGTGGCCCTAGTGAAGTGGGTTCACACAATTAACCACTGCAATGCAATTATGACAATTAAATGAGTTATGTCTAAAAATGGCCTAGCTCCAATCAGACCAGTTCCTGACATATAACAGAACTTGATAAGTGCTTACAAGGATTATTGTTCCACTTAACAAATGAAGAAATTAGGGCTTGAACAAATAAAGTCAGTTGCCCAAAACATGACTATGGGACTCCAGGGCCAATTTCTCTCCAGCATCCCCATAGCTCTTGGGGGTCAATTAGTGACTTAGTGATCAGGAAGTATAGCCTGTGGGCAAAGTGGGTGACATAGGGATAGCTTGGAGTATAAGCTAGTCAGATGGCACACTCCACCCTGTGAATACATTGTGTGTGCTCAGAAATATTTGTCAATAAAAATATAGATGTCTCTTAAATAGTCAATACAATATAAGAGGTAGAGCTCATCCTGCCCTGGAGGAGATGCCCAGGCAGTGACTTACCTGTGTTTCTGTATGGCTCCATGCCCATCAGTCTAATGCACTATGAGGTGGTCCATAAGATTCTCCAGGTTTCACTCTGTTATAAGATATGACAAATACTGGACAAGAGGATGACAAAGGTGACCTTGATACCCCATCTGTAGATTCCAGGCTGGTCAGAAACCTGTGGGAACTAGGCCAGCCAATGTCCTACAAACACACAAGCCATCACAGAATATAGGATTCAGCAAGAACATGGCTGATGGTGCACAACTACCCCTTCCAATGAGTCAATGAAACCCCACTTTGCAGTAGAAGGTCAGAGGCACTGAGCAGAAGTCTGCTGTGATGGTTTGATCCAGGTGTCCCCCACAAACGTATGTGGTCTGAATGCTTGATCCCCAGCTGATGAAAGTTTTGGAATTGGAACCTTGTTGGGGGTGTGTTGTTGGGGGCAGGCTTATGGGGGTTGTAGCTGGCTTCCCCTTGCAATTTTTCTTTTTGAAGTAGGGTCTCACTCTGGCCCAGGCTGGCCTGGAATTCACTATGTAGTCTCAGGCTGGCCTTGAACTCACATCAATCCTATCTCTGCCTCCTGAGTGCTGAGACTAAAGGTGTGCGCCACCATCCATGCCCCGGCTCCTTGCAAGTTTTTGGGACACCTACCTGCTGCTTTTTGCAGTACTGTGGCGAAGACGATGTCACCCTCTGCTCATGCCATCGTTTTCCCACCATTATAGTGATTCTCTTCAAGTCTATAAGTCAAAGTAAACCCATTCTCCCAAAAGCTGCATTTTGGTTGGATTCTTTTTCGCAGCAATGAGAAAGCTGACTGAAACAGTTTTGGTACCAGAGAGTGGGATCTGTCATAGCTGCTAGAACCCTGATTCTGTGGCTTTGGCCTTTTGGAACTGATTTGTAGGTGGAATGTGGGAGGATTTGAAACCTTGGCCTAAGTAAGGACAGCTTCATAGACCATTCTGGAATGAGTTGAAAGACCTGAATGCAGTAAGAACTATGGACTGTGAGGTTTGGCTTATGAGGGTGAGAAGGAACTTTGTCGGAACTGGTCTAGAAATAATTTGTGATTGGTTTGCTGCGTTCTGCCTCCCTGTGTCCTGAGAAATGGTGCAGGGTTGTTTTGCATGGAAATGGACTGGTGTGAGCAGATGGAGAAGGCACAGAAAGAAAGGAAACCATTGGGCCAAAACTGTTGTCCGTTCAGCTGCAATTGTTTGAGAGGTTATAACCATTGAGATTGGGCCAGGTGATCTGCATTGGGAGAGCAGGAAGAATGCGGACTCTTTGAAGTAAGGGGCCTAAATGCTGAAGGAGGTTTCCTGCTCTTTAAAGTTGGATTTGTTCCCCCCTGAATTAACCAATTGGTAGCCCACCTGGTTCTATGGAGTATAACAAATGCAGGAAAGAGGGTCATTGGATTTGCAACATGGTTTTGTTTTTTGGAAAAGGCCATGGGCAGTGTGAAAAGGTGTGTTGGATTGCCTGAGTAGAGGCCTGATGGAGCCATGAGGATGTGGGTTGCACTGGAGACCCAATGGAGATGCCAGATTAAGGGAAGGCTGCCAAGGAGAGCTGCCAGCACTGGATGGAGTTTTCTGGGATTGTGAGTAGCCTAGCTGGAGGGACAGAATTGGAACTCTGGAGACCAGTTACCAGTTATTATCGGACTTGGAATTATAGAGTTTGCTATTGGCCCTGTTTGTTTTAAATTTTGTATTAGTTCAATTTGTCTTTGCTATGCCCAGTTCCATCTTTTGCAGTATGAATGTTATGTGCCACTACAGGGTTTTTTTTTTTTTGGTATTATGGCTTAATTGAAAGATGTCTGAGTATTATCACGATTGATAAAAACTGTGGGGACTTTTGGAGTTGAGCTGAATGCATTGCATTTTACATCATGTATGATTATTAGTTTGTGGGTGTCAAGGGAAGATTGTAATGGTTTGACCCAGATGTCTCCCACAAATTTATATGTTCTGAATGCTTGATCCCCAATTAGAATTGGAATCTTGTTGGAGGTATGTTGTTGGGGACAGGCTTATTGGCTTATGGTTATAGCTGGCTTCCCCTTGCCAGTTTTTGGCACACCTTCCTACTGTTGTTTGCGGTACTGTGGCAGAGGTGATGTCCACCCTCTGCTCATGCCATCATTTTCCCTGCCATCAGGGAGCCTCCCTAAAGTCTGTAAGCCAAAATAAACCCATTCCTCCAAAAGCTGCCTTTCAGTTGGGTTCTTTGTCACAGCAACGAGAAGGTTGACTACAACAGCTATCTACAACAGGAGTCTGAGGCAGATGTTATCTCTGCTTTCTGCTGTTCTGTGCAATCCTGGGACCTCCTTGCTGAGTCCTTTGCCACACTGAGACATTAGCACCAGCTTTAGATGTTTTCTTTGGCTGAGCAGAGCCCTGGCTTAGAAATTCAAAATTCCAGATCTGCCCACAAAGCCATCTGAAACACCTAAAAAATATCTGAACCATCTTGACCCTCACTTCCTGCCTCTGCAACATTGAGCTAATTTTTCACAAGTCCAGCTAGCTTGTGGCAGTTAGCTTTTCATTGCAGGAACAAACACCCAACCCAAACAGCTTATGGGAGAAAAGGGTGCATTTCAAGCTTACAAATTCCAGGGGAGCACCATCAATGGTGAAAGAAGATGGATCACTTCCATAGATCAATAGCAGAGAAACACCATCAATCAACCAGCCAGCACCAGCAAGCACAAACAGCCAGTACCTCAAACTGCTCCTTTAACACCTTGGGGTAGGACTCAAGATCCACCCCTAAACACACCTTAGGGCTGGACCCCAAAATCCACCCCCAGTCACACCTCCTCTAAGGGCTGCTGGAGACTCAGGTTATTCACTTAATCAAAAATACCTCAAACCACCAGACAGCTGCACAGTCTCTAAAAACATGGCTCTAAAAACATGAAACTTTGTTGAGTGAGGAATACTAATATTGATGTTCCTACTTTCAGGAAAGAGACTCAGGGTGGCCCCCATCCAGCAAACCTTTCATTCCCCATTCCAGCTGGTGCAGACCTTGGCAGGGATGCTCACGGACATCACTTCCTCAGTCCCATCTGCCCATGGCCATGGCATCCAAGGCTAGAAATGATGATTTCATCTGGATGTGGCCTGATCACCAGACATTTCAGCCAAATAAAAGGAATTTGAACAACAAAGCTTCAGTTTTGCATGGTATGTAGACAGGATGATGGCTTCCCCCCCCCCAAAAAAAAAAAAGTCTACACACTGGTCCTCAGAATCTGTGAATACATCACCTTACAGGGCAAAAGGAATCTGCAGAAGCAATTAAGATCAAAACCCCAGAAATAAGGAGAGTGACACTGAATACCAGGTAGACCCAACCTAAGCATCAGAGTCCTTAAAAGTGGGGAACCTTTCCTAGCTGCAATCTGGGGGAGATGTGACCACAGAAGCAGAGATGGAGACATGGGTAATGATGATTTTGATGATGGAAGAGAGCCAGGCAATGACAGATACACCTGAAAGCTGGAAAAGACAAAAAAAAATTGAAGGCCACCTTTCATAGAGCCTGCAAGGAAGACGGCAGCTTCTCCACATCTTGCTCACTACCTGGTAGGACTCATGTGAGGTTTCTGACTTAAAAACGTAAGATAATAAATCTGTGTTATTTTAAGCCAATACGGTGTGAAACTTCTTGCAGTGGACATAAGGAACTCACACACACACACACACACACACACACACACACACACCCACACACCAAAACGATGGGAAAAGGAGACTTGTGTGACCTAGAACAAAGATAAAGAAGGCAAAGGGAAATGAAAGACTCGAGATAAGACCATAGACAGGCTCTTTCAGCCTTCCTGTACTATCTCAGGCCTGAGG
>PVHP010028528.1:0-23074 GCA_004024765.1 Zapus hudsonius | reverse complement strand
TCAAATGAAGTTAATAGTGTTTTGATAGTATGAAACTAGGCATGGCGGTGTGAGCCTGAGATGCCAGCACTCGGAAGGCTGAAGCAGGAAGACTGTGAGTTCAAGATCAACACGGGCTCCACAGAACGATTCTGTCTCAGAAAGGAAAGAAGGAAGGAAGGAAGGAAGGAAGGAAGGAAGGAAGGAAGGAAGGAAGGAAGGAAGGAAGGAAGGAAGGAAGGAAGGAAGGAAGGAAGGAAAGAAGGAAGGAAAGAAGGAAGGAAAGAAAGAAAGGAAAGAAAGAGAGAAAGAAGAAACAAAGAAAGAGAGAGAGAGAGAGAAAATAAAGAAAAACCTGAAATGAATTAAAGAGCAGTATGTACTGTTTTGGCTATATTCACTGTTTGAAATAATACTTCAAAACCAAATAACTTGTTTACAAAAATAAATCTCCAAATATTTGTCAAATTGGAATTCTTGGGTTTAAAAAACAAATTTAGCCAGCCACACTCGATGGTACACACTTGGAATCTTAGTGAGGCAGAGGAAAGAGGGGTCAGGGTCAGCCTCCGCTACATAGCAAGTTCTAGGCCAGCCTAGGCTACATGAGACCCTGTCTCCAACAAACAATAAGCAAAGTGTAGTTATCTGTGCTGGGGAGATTGCCCAGTGGTTAAAGCACTTGTTTGCAAAGCCTGCTGGCCTGGGTTTGATTCCCCAGTACCCACATAACAAACAAAACCAAGTAGTGTGTGCATCTGGTGTTCGTTTGTGGCAGCAAGAGGCCCTGGTGTGTCCATAGTCTGTCTGTCCATCTGTCTATCTCTCTCTTCTTTTCCCACAAATAAATAAAACTATTGTTGAAAGTATATCTCAGAAAACTCCAGAAGGCTCTCAGTAAGTCTCCACTGGGTGGTTATTCTGTGAGACTCCTGAGCGCTTGGGATGTTGAACGTAAGCGTCTGAGTTTTTCAAGCGGAAGACCTCCAGTGTTCACAAGCATTGAGACCCTCCACCGGCTTGTTCGATTATTTTGTCATCTCAGATTTCAAAACCCAAGAATTGCTGTTGTACACATGACACATCCGTCTTAAAACTTCCCCACTCCCTTCATTTTCACTTTTCACCCTCTCAACTGAGTAGGATCTGAAAGACTTATATGAAATAGTTTAGAATTGCCAATGTGCCTCTGAGTAATCAGATTAGACTCAGTTCCAAAGATCCAGTGGTTCTGATATTCTGCAGTTGTTCTGAAAGGCAAGCAAATGGTAACACTTCTAACTCCGGACCCTGCACATCCAGGAAACCATACAGAAGTTTCCAGAAGCTTCCGTGACAGTAACTGTCCCTGCCTGGTATATATCAGTCTCTAAGGTGACGTCTTGGAACTCTCTCCTCTCCACAGGCTTCGTGCTAAGGGTTGAGAATGGGCATTTACTTTTCTTGTTGCGATGGTAAAATAAACTTAACAGAACAAACGGAAGCAAGGAAGAGATTATTTTGGCTCACAGTTTTAGGAGCTACAGTCCATCATGGCAGGGAGATCATGGCAACAGGAAGACAGGGCAACTGGTCACACTGAAACCACAGTCAGGAAGCAGAGAGAAATGGATGCTGGTACTCAGCTCACTTTCTCATTTTTATTCCATCCAGGACTCCAGCCCATGGGATAGTGACGCCCACACTGTAGGTAGTTCTTATTCATTTTCAAGCAAGAGAGAGAGAGAGAGAGAGAGAGAGAGAGAGAGAGAGAGAGCACCAGGGCCACCACCTTGTGGGTCTGGCTTATGTGGGTCCTGGAGAATTGAACCCAGGGCCTTAGGCACTGGAGGCAAGTGCCTTAACCGCTGAGCCATCTCTCCAGCCCTTGAAGGTAGTTCTTCCCACCTCAGTTAATGTAATCTAGCAAACGCCTAGAGATTTGTTTCCGTGGTGATTGTGTGAAGGAAAGGGTTTCTTTTCAGCTGACAGCTTTGAGGGAAAGTCCATGGTGGTGGGGAAAGCAGGGAAGGAGCAGATAGCCAGCATCACATCTTCACATTAGCAGGGGAGAAGGCTCAAGAGCCCGTCAGTCTGGGCTGACATCTCAAGGCCCGCCCCCCAGTGACGTGACACACTTCCTCCAGCAAGACTCTACCTCCTAAAGGTTCCATGATCTTACCAAACAGTGCCACCATCTGGGGATAAAGTATTCAAACACTCATATGAGCCGTGGGGAATATTTTACACTTCAAACACCACAGTGACCTGGGCATACATGGTGGTGAACGCCTTTGATCTCAGCACCCAGGAGGCAGAGGCAGGAGGATCAGGAGTTCAAGGTCATCCTCAGCTACATACCGAATTTGAGGACAGCTTGGGCTACATGAGCCTCTATCTCAAACTAACTAAGTAATAATAATAATAATAAAAGAACATAGTCAGGTATGGTGGCACATGCCTTTAATCCCAGCACTCGGGAGACAGAGAGGCAGGAGGATCACTGTGAGTTCAAGGCCAGCCTGAGACTATATAGTGAATTCCAGGTCAGCCTGGGCTAGAGAGAGACCCTCCCTCAAAAACAAGCAAACAAAAAACCCCACCAGGGTGATTAAAAATCCTGTCAAGCTGACGATTCAGACAGAAATCCTGCTTCTATAAATACTCACTAACTCTTCTTTCTCTGCTTCACATTCCCTAACCCGACACACGTGTACACACGTGTGAACACACGCAATCTTCATGAGCCATTCCCTCCTTCTCACTGCCACTGCCCCACGCTACACGTACTGAGTAATTTCACCCTTTAAAGGAGCCAAGATGAATTTTAGCTTGGATGAAAGTCAGAGAAGAAATTCTGAAAGTCCAAAGGTTTTAATTACTCCATTTCAGGGTATGCTTTTAAAATATTAACAAAACCATTAACATTAATTTAGGTCCAGATGTTCTGACCCTGAGAAATAAAACTAAGGGCAAAAAAAAAATTAAGTAACCCTCTTAAGACTGGAAAACACTACCTTGATTTGATCTGCATTTTGCTTGTCAGGCATGAAGAGGTTTGCACAGCGTGACTTCTGCTCCCGTCCCTTAGCTAATTTGATCAAGGGAAGACAACCAAATACCTCTCAGGGATTTGGGCCGTGGGTTGAAAATTGCTTTCTATAGTTGACACTAGGAAAGCTTGTCAACTCTGGAGTTTTCAAATCACCATCTTGTGCACAGACAAGGAACAGAGATCACAGTGTTGATGGAAGAGAGACTGTGGTCCCAGGCCAGAGTGAGAGGGCCTCCAGCCATTGCAACGAACTCCAGATGCATGTGTCACCTTGTGCATCTGGCTTTACAAGGGTCCTGGGGAATCAAACCCAGGTCCTTAGGTTTTGGAGGCAAGTGCCTTAACCACCGAGCCATCTTTCCAGCCCGTCTGATGTTCTTGATGGCTCTCAGTCTCAGTGTGGATGTTGCCCGGTTTTGTTTCTCTTGCGGTCTCGTGTTGAAATGTTCGGTCCTATAACCAGACTCTTGGTGGTCCAAATTCACATTGGTCAGGTACTCTCAGAAGAAAAGGAATTCTCCTTACAACTTCTGGGGTGTCAAAGGCTGATCCAGAATTTTGCAATTATTTTTGCATATTTGGTATGCATACACATGTGTATGTGTGTTCAGATATGTGTGTACATTGTGTGCAGGCCAGAGGTCAATTTAGGGGTCTCTCTCACTCTCCACATTATTCTTTTTAAAAATTTTTATTTGCAATCAGAGAGAGAATGATCACACCAGGGCCTTTGGCCACTGCAAACAAACTCCAGATGCATGTGCCACCTTGTGCATCTGGCTTTACGTGGATACTGGGGACTCGAACCCAGGTCCTTAGGCTTTGCAGGCAAGCGCCTTAACCGCTGAGCCATCTCTCCGGCCCAGTCCTTGGAATTTCTTCCATCTTGAAGGCTTCAATGCAAAGAATACAAATCATGTAGGGAAACGGGAATGTTTCCCTGTGCTTTGCAAAAGAAAATCCAAATATACAGTGGGCTCTACCTATGTGTTTGACTTAATTTTTAAAATTTAAGGTTCAATTAGACAGAGGACTGAATGAGGAATAATTCTTTCTTTCCAATTACTGGCGCAGCTTGAACTGGCTCCTCCGAAACGCTCCCATTTACATGCATTGAACGACTGCAATTTAGTTGCTTCTTAAAATGTGATCTTTGAAAATTGCCCCAATGCTGAAATCTGCTTCACATTTATGTCACTTCCTATCAACTTTCATTTAAAGCATCCCCTTTTTTTTTAAGTTGGTTCACGAAAGTCATAGACTGTTGAGATCATCTTGAAAAAAATAGGAGGAAGACAAAAATCGTGGTGGATGCCTTTATCTTCAACAAAGTTATTTACAGTCTGTGTGTGTGTGTGTGTGTGTGTGTGTGTGTGTGTGTGTGTTTACCCACCCACTGCGACAATATTGAAAAAGGAACCCTGAGTTATTGGGGACATGGCTCAATGGTTAAAAGTACTTGCTTGCAAGCCTGCTGGCCTGAGTTCAAATTCCCAGCACCCACATAAAGCCTGGCACAAAGCAGTGCATGTGTCTATAATCCCAATGTGTCTACCACAATTCACGGGTGCAGCCCTAAGAATCTGGAAGCTCATGGGCCTGCTGGACTGGCACGGGCACAAGCAAAACCAGAGTCTCATTCAAAGAAGAAGAGAAAGGACAAACACCTGAAGTTGTTCTCAGAACCCCCCCCCCACCACGTGCCCTTCCACACAGAGACATGCACAGAATAAAGGGACTCTGAGCTATCAGGCCACTGGGACCTAAGTAAAGAGCTTTGGAATGTTCCAGACTTGACCAGAATACTGAAACTTTTTACTCCAATTATCATTTTGGAAGCCGAGGAATAAGGTCCGATATAGCACAATAAGAAAAAATAAAAGTTAAGATACATGTGTTCTCAAGAAGTTTTAATCTAAGCGAGAGAAAGGATGACTTTGAAACAAGGAAAGAACAGTGTGATAATGACTGTAATTAGCTGTCACAATTTAATGGAATGATAAACCTGAAAGAGACATTCGGCCGAGGCTTCGGCTCATACTGAAACCAAGGCTGTTCTCTGAAAACAAGACAGGGAAAGTCTCTTAGCCAAGACAGAAGCCACTGTAGGAGCGAGCTCGGGGGAACAGCAGAGACTTCAAGTTCACCTGCTTCTGGGGATGGGATGTGGGCATAAAATCCTCATTCAGAGGCTGCGTTGATGGCTCAGTCAATAAAGTGCTGGCTGCACCAATGTGAAGACTTGAGTTCAAGTCCCCAGCACCCATGTAAATGCCAAGCACTGTGACACATGCCTGTGATACCAGGGTGGTGACAGGTGGGTTCCCGGGGCAAGCTGGCTAGCTTATCTACCTGAATTGGTGATCTCTGGATTCACTGAGATTCCCCACATAAAGTGGTGGTGGCTGGAGAGATGGCTCAGCAGTTAAGGCACTTGCCTGCAAAGCCTAAGGCTCTAGGTTCAATTTTCCAGTACCCACATGGAGCACAAGGAGCACATTTGCAGTGACTAGAGGCCCTGGCGTGCCCATTCTCTCTCTCTCTCTATCTCTCTCTCTCTTTCTCTCTCTCTACCTGCCTTTTTCTATCTCTCTCACTCTCTCAAATAAATAAATAAATTTTTAAAAATAAAATAAAGTGGCTTGGGAGATGGCTCAGCGGTGAAAGGTGCTTGCTTGCAAAGCCTGCCAGCCCTGGTTTGATTCCCAAGTACCTACATAAAGCCAGATGCACAAAACGGTGCATGCATTTAGAGTTCCTTTGCAGGGAGGCAGAGGTAAGGTAAGAGGATCATTGTGAGTTCAAGGCCAGCCTGGAACTACAGAGTGAATTCCAGGTCAGCTTGGGCTAGAGTGAGACCCTCCCTCAAAAAAAGAAAAAAGAAGAATAAAATAACTAAATAAGGTGGAGAGCAGTTGAGGAAGTCACTCGATGTTGATCTCTAGTCTCCACATACATGTATGTGCCCACATGCACACACACATGCCCACATCCATAGGAGCACATGGACACACACACTATACACACACACGTGCAAAAAAGTTCCATCCAATCAGAGGGCATTGCTATACATTGTTCAAATCCACAGTGTGGTGATTTTAGAAAGGACACTCTACTCCCTACTAAATCTGACCAGCCCAGTAACTTCTTTTTATTTCCAGGGAATCTACAAAATGCAGAGCCTCTGATGAAATATGGGAAAGTCTTCAGAGCTCCGCTGAGAGCTTGGTCAATGATGCCATCATTTTAATGACGCAGAGGCTGAGTTCTTCTGCCTTTATGAGGCTTTACCTGAACGAAGAATTCTCTTCCCTGTGCCCCAAAAACAAGAGAACAGCAGTCAGATATTGAACCCTGATAATGTGTACTAATATAAAATGAAAATGTACCAGTTCATCCCAGATGATTAGATGCGACTTTCAGGGATGAGATTGTTAACAAAAAGTGTCAGAGCCGTAAGAAAACACTATCAGTGACAGATTTAAAGATCAACTCGTATTGTGTCATTGTAATTATTGGAAAACGTTGAAACTAAGGTCTTAGATGCTTCCCCAAGCGGGGGCTTCACCTGCGCTATTGAACTTGAAAGAGGTGTCTGTCATTGGCTGCACCTTGAGAGGGAGAGGACAAAATAAAGAAGAAATAAACATTTTTCAGAATGAATAAGCTTTAATACTGGCATTTTCCTGGGCCCTGATGATATGGGCAGTTTTATTTAATATTTAAATTATTTTAAGAGCTATGATAAAATTTCCACATTTGCAGCTACTACTGCAGGTCCCCAGAGATAGTAAATCCAGAGTCCTTTAGGGGACTTGTTATTCTGGGCCAGCAGCAAGACTAACAAACCAATGGCAGAAACTAAGCTGTGTACAAGCCATTAGGGGGTAGCTCGGCAATTGTGTGAGTCCCTGGGTTCAGATCCCTCAAACCCATATAAAAGCCAGATACAAAGCCTGGTGTGGTGACACATACCATAATCCCAGCACCAGGGAGGCAGAGGCAGGAGGATCACCCCTGAGTTCAAGGCCACCCTGAGAATATATAGTGAATTCCAGGTCAGCCTGGGCTAGAGTGAGACCCTACCTGGAAAAACAAAAACAAAACAAACAAACAAGCCAATAAAAAGTCAAGACACCATAGCTCAATCGTCTGGAAGCCCAGTGATCTTACAACCCGAGACAGGAAGCAGAGACAGGACATTATCCTGGAAGCTGGAGGGGAGGGCAGCCGTAAGGTGGAAGGTAAAGACAGACACCCCAAGTTGTCCTCTGTCCTTCACATGTACACAGTGGCATGTGTGTACCCACATTTACGTGTAGACACACACACACACACACACACACACACACACACACACACACACACACGTTTCAAATGTTAGCCCCAGGCTGGAGAGATGATTAAGGCACTTGCCTTCAAAGCTAATGATATGGGGTTGATTCTCCAGGTCCCACATAAAGCCAGACACACAAAGAGGCACACACATCTGGAATTTGTTTGCTGGAGGCCCTGGCACACCCATTCTCTCTCTGTGTCTATCTCTCTCTGCTTGCAAATAAATACAATATTTTTTAAAACAATGTGAGACCCAATGTGGGTGAGCTCCAGCGATAGGGAGAAAAATTCTCAGTTTTGAGAAGGATGTAATGATGGCTGTCTGGCTATAATTTTCTCAATTTTTATATTTATTTATTTGTTTGTTTGTTTGCAAGCAGAGAAAGATAGAAGAGAGACAGACAGAGAGAACAGGTGTGCCAGCGTGTTCAACTGCTGAAAACAAACTCCAGATGCATTCACCAATGTGTGCATCTGGCTTTACGTGGGTACCGGGAAATCAAACCCAGATCCTTTGGCTTTGCAGGCAAGTGCCCTAACTGCTGGGTCATCTCTCCAGGCCTTTATATTTATTTTTAACTTATTTGTTTGCAAAGAGAAAGTGATGGAGATTAAGAGAGAGAGGAAGAGAGAGAGAGAGAGAGAATGAGCATGCCACTGCAAATGAACTCCAGACACATGTGCCACTTTGCGTATCTGTCTTTACATGGGTACTTGGGAATCGAACCCAGGCCATCAGGCTTTGCAAGCATCTTTAACTGCTGAACCGTCTCTCCAGCCCCTTGTCTCAAATCGTGTATATTAGAATCACATGGGACATTCTTAAAAACACTTGAGTGTCCCCCATCCTCAGTCTTAACCTCCACTCTCCCAAGAATCTGATTGAGTGGCCTGATCAGGGACCACCAGGCTCTGGCTGAGAACCCCTCCTAAAAATGTGTGGCTCAGAAGCCATATTACTGGCCATCAACAAGGAAAAAGAAATCACGGAACAGATCTCTGGTCTTCTTTCTGAAGGATGTGTTAAGAGACGAGAAATGTAACCCCAAGGCTCAACTCAAGACGGTGAAGGAAAATGTGCTTTTCATTAAAATCCCAAAGGGTAAAAAGGCAGGCTTGCTTTGAACCCCAGAATGAGGCTTTGTTTGAGTTTCCAGGAAACTGCAGAGAAACAGAGAAAGAGCACAAGAGAGGCCACAGACTGTGTTCTTCTTATGGGTCAAGTTCAAGAGCAGATTGAAATGTCCTCAGGGAGGGAACGCCAAATGTCAAAAGCCAACATCAAGCCCTTTACCCATCTCCCAGGCCTTCAACCTTTTTTCTTTTTTTAATACAGACACTCCACTATGAGCTTCCCAGCCCTCCCACTAGAGAGATTTTTTTTTCCTCTGTTTTCGCCTAAACAGGAATCTTGCTTATCGCAAGAACATTTTTGCCTAGACCATGGACTTCTGGCTCTTCTATTTAGTGTTCAGATAATGACCACTAAAAACAAGCTCTGTGGTGAGGAGACCATTTCATTCAGTAAAATGCTTGGTTTGCAAGCAAAGAACCTCAGTTTGTTCCCCAGAATCCATGTAAAAATGCCAAGTATGGGGCTGGAGAGATGGCTCAGCGGTTTAGGTGCTTGCTTGCAAAGCCTAATCACCCAAATTCTAACCTTCAGTACCCACCTAAAACCAGATGCACAAAGTAGTGCATGCATCTGGAGTTTGTTTGCAGTGGCTGGAGGCCCTGGCATGCCCAGTCTCTCTCTCTCTCTCTCTCTCTCTCTCTCTCTCTCTCTCTCTCTCTCTCTCTCTCTCTCTCTCTGTCCTTTCTATTTATCTCTGCTTGAAAATAAATAAATATATATATAAAATATATTTATATACACAAAATCGTATTAACATATACACAAAATTCAAATACAAAAGAATGATATATTTTTTAAGTCGTACAGATAAGGTTCTTGGTAACCATAAAATTATGAAATCACAACCCGAGTAATTACTGTGTGAAAGCAATCAGCCATTAACCTGAGAGGGGCAGGGAGGCTCTCAGCACACTTAGCACTTTACTAATCAGAGGGCAGAGCATATGGCCGTCAGAGCCAGGGAAGTCCCACACGACATGCCCTTCACCTCTCTGAGACTCAACCACCTCATTTTGGAGGGTGGGGGGACCACTCTATCTTGGAAAATGGCAGTTGCTATCAGAGGAGAGGCTGTGTATAAAATTCTTGGCCAGCGCTGATACTGTCAAAGGCTCAGCTTCCCATATAACACTCTATTTATTCATTCTACACATATTTATTATGCTTTGTGCAAAGGTTTGAATTCAAAACCTCCCCCATGGGGCTCCTGTGTTGAGGGCTTGGTCCCCTGGTGGAAGTACTATTTTTTGGGGGTGGGAAAGGGTTGCAGGAAGTACATCTCAAGGGGAGTGTCTTTGAAGAGGATCTTGTCTCTGGGGAACATCCTGTCTTGATGGCTCTTTCCTGGCCACTATGAGGTAAGCAGCTTCTGGCACCTGCTCCTGCCACCATGATATCTCTGGCCTCAGGATCAAAGCAATGGAACCTGGCTGACTGACACCTCTGAAACCGTGAGTCAAAATCAATTTTTAAATGGTTTCTCACAGTGATGAATAACAAAACACATTCTGACTATGCCCCAATGACATTGTCACCTGGGGAGAGTCAGTGGTCACTAAAGTGTGGTCTCCATGCTCTGGAGTCTTCCAATTGCACAGTGGGGAAAGCCATGAAGTCCAGGAAGGAAAATAAACCAGGGTCAGGTGGACAGAATGGTGCCATATGCCACTCTCCCAGGAACTCTCTTACCTGGGGCCACATCAAATCATAAGCACCCCCCCCCAACGTGGAAAGTGCCTTCAGAATTACCTGCACAGGGGATGGAGAGATGGCTCAGCGGTTAAGGCACTTGCCTCCAGTGCCTAAAGCCCTGGGTTCAATTCCCCAGGACCCACATAAGCCAGACCCACAAGGTGGCGGCCCTGGTGCTCGCTCGCTCGCTCTCTCTCTCTCTCTCTCTCTCTCTCTCTCTCTGCTTGAAAATGAATAAATAAAATATTTTTAAAAAAGGAATTACCTGCACAGTGGAGTGTAAAAATGCCACAGTGTAAAGCATTGGCTTCCACATGGGTAAGTTACTGATGTCCAGAAGGTCTTGATTAATTCCAGCAAATGTTCTTTTAAGGCCTGCGCGTACACCTTGGGGCGGCTCATTAGTGAATTTGATGGAAGTCTGTCATAAAAAGCAAACAGCTGTGTTGTTTTTATTAATTACTGTAAAGGATAGAACAGATAGAGATAGATACAGAAATTATGATATAGGCAACTCTATGCTTTGTGGCTAAAATCCAGCACTGTAAAAGCTAATTACATCGGTCTGCTTGCAAATCCAATAAATTCATACCGAGGCTGGGGATTCGCTGGTGGAAATATTTGCTGGGTAACTTCGATGATTATGGTCAAGATTTTGATGATTTTTAAAGTTTTTACAGACCAGACTTGATTGGGTCAAAAAGCCTGCTGTATGTATGTATCCCCGCCTTTCAATAATGTCAATGGCGTCACTGATTGGCTGAACAGCTACAGCAACAAACCTGAAGTAAGGTTATTGGAAATCGATCATGGGGCTCCGTAGTGATCCACACTCGGAAGGAATCAGCACTGGCTTCCGTGGTCATCAGTGTCTCCAACAACTCTTCCATGAATTCCAAGCCCAGGTGACAATTTTGCAATAAAACCCAACCCCCCTGTAACCACAAAAAAAAAGAAGGAAAAAGAGAAGAAAAAAGCTCATATTGATTTCTTATATCTATCATATGAGTGATGGTTTTAATAAAACAAAATGCACAATGAAAAACATTTTCTCAATAAATTTTTTACTATTTTTTTATTCTTAGAAGTAGAGTCTCACTCTAGCCCAAGGCTGGCCTTGAACTCACTCTGTAGTCTTAAGCTGGCCTCAAACTCACATGGATCCTCCTACACCTGCCTCCCAAGTGCTGGCATTAAAGATATGCCCTCCACTCCCTGCCCCCCCCCAAAAAAAATTGTTAAAAAGCTAATTTGAAGTTTAATGTATTTGTAAAACTCAGTAGGGACCATAATTATTAAAACTTAGATCAACCAAAAAATAATAATAAAAAAACTTTTGCTGTAGAGCACGTGATCATGTCATTTTGAGTATGCATTTAATTTTTTTTTTAAAGCTAGGTCAGCACTGTTCATGGTATGAACTGAAATCTTGAGTGTGGGCGCCATCTACTGGTAGGGATGGTAATGTGCAGGGTCCTGCCTAAGGCGAGTCCAAACTCAGCCAGGAACCAACAAAGACAGTTTTACCCACAATTACGTTTGGAGACCATTGTTAACAAAATAGTAAACCTCTCTCATCACTCTTCCCACACATTCCTGAAACAACTTAATGATCACTGCCAAACTAGCAGATAAAAGTACTTTTTTTTTTCAGTTTTTGAGGTAGGGTCTCACTCTAGCCCAGGCTGACCTGGAATTCACTATGTAGTCTCAGGGTGGCCTTGAACTCACAGTGCTCCTCCTATCTCTGCCTCCCAAGTACTGGGATTAAGGTGTGCACCCACCAGGTGCAGCTAAAAATCACTTTTAACAATATGTCACATAGCATCATTGCTCTTTGAAAATAAGCCATTTTATTCATTCATTCATTTGTTGGTTTTTACTTATTGAGCTAGTTTCTAACTATGCAGCTCAAGCTCTACTTGAAATCACCATGCAGCCCAGGCTGGTTTTGAACCTCTTCCTCTGTCTCCCAAGTGCTGGGATTACAGGCATGTGACACTTTAATCAACATTTGAATGCCCTCACATAACTAGACCACAAAAATGTATAATGTTAAATACAACCCATATCTGATAATGTGTATACACATACATATATGCCTTCCATTAGAGGACAAAATATGACTTGGACCAGCTTCAACAGCAAAAGGGGACGTGTGTAGAGGAAGATGACATTCAACAATAGTTTGTGTCATCGTGGAAGCAGGTATTTTCTGGTCCTAAGTATTCTATCCTTCTAAATCTGAGGTCATATTATGGCTATTGTGATCTTTTTTTTCCTGATGTCAATTCACTATCAATATTGATTTCACTGTGAGAAACAAAATACAGAAGCTGTAAAAACTAGTATTCTAGGGGCTGGAGAGATGGCTCAGAGGTTAAGGCACTTGCCACCAGTGCCTAAGGCCCCGGGTTTAATTCCCCAGGACCCATATAAGCCAGACCCACAAGGTGGTGGCCCTGGTACGCTTGCTCTCTCTCTCTCTCTCTCTCTCTCTCTCTCTCCTCTCTCTCTGCTTGAAAATTAATATATTTTTAAAAACTAGTATTCTAAAGAGGGCTGATATAAATATAGAATTTATAATTTAAAAGTTTCTCACTCATTGAAACTAAAAAAAAAATCACTTAAGGCCAAAGTTAAACTGTCACATCACTCAACAGAGTGAAACATTTAGGTCCAAGTAGAAATAATTACCTATAATTGCCTTGATGTGTATAAATTAAATGTAATTTATTATTGAATTTAATTAGGTGATAAAGATTAAGGCTTAAGGCACTTGAGAATTAATGACTAGCTTGAAATTTTGATGACCCAAGTAGAGTTTTAGGCCATTAACCCTCACTGGACATTAATTCCCAGGAAGAAAGCATCACTGGATTGATGAGCTCAAACACTCAAAAACAAACCCAGATCTTATTTTATTTTTTACAAATGATGCAATTTCTTATTACAGCTGAGCTGGCTATCTACAGAGCATTTCTAGAAAATTAATGACCTGTGGATTGTATTTATTAGGTGTGAGGCGCCTGTTTCCCCACATTTCACTCAGCGTGCAATTTTCAATGGAAATCTTTATCAATATTTAAACAGAAAAGTCCTCAGATAGTTCTTACTTGCCGGAAACTATCCGTTCATGAAAAAAATAAATAAAAATGAAAGGCTGGTGTAACTGAAAATTGAAATGTAACTGTGTCAATTTGTTACTTCTTTAGTAGTTTCTATTAATATAAAAAATGAAACTCCAAGACTACTAGAGCCCCCCACCTTAGGAATCAGAAGGTGTCCCTTTCAAATTATAAACAAATAAGTTTTTTTTTAAAGGAACTGCTTGCTTATCATGGATTAGCCATTAAAATTGCTATCACGCTGGTTGTCAGGAGGAAACTGGCTTGAGGTTGAAAATTTACAGATAACCAAAGGTTTGACTAGGCAGAAACTAACATAGAAAGTAAGGACTGAACATCAGAGAAAGGCTGTTTTCCCGTCACCATGGCAGCCATAGGTAGACCAGTAGTACCAAGGACAGGTTGCAATAGTGTGGACGTCCCTCCATCCATACCTGCTGCATTGACATCTGAATGAGCTTTCGAGCATGGACCTCTTGTCCTTGGCCCATGGAGATGGTTCTACATTCTGTAACAGAAGAGGTCTGTGATCAGACGTGACGGTTGAATCAGGATTGGGATTGAAAAGTTAATTTCTGAATGATCACGGCCGGGAGCAGAGAAATAGATACACTTTCTAGAAAAGAGGGAGGTAGAGTAGGGAGAGCAAAAGGCATAGGCTGGACTTCTAAAGTGTGTGTGTGTGTGTGTGTGTGTGTGTGTGTGTGTGTGTGTGTGTGTGATGCATATTTGTGGGACATAGTAGAGTCCAGAAATGAATCCCCACAATTAGCTGATTTTTCAGCCAGGGTTCCAAAGCAGGAAGATGGAAAAGGCAGTATTTCCTTTTCTTTCTTTTTCTTTTTTTATAAAAAAATAAGTTATTATTATTATTTTTGTTTTTTGAGATAGGCCCATAGTGGGAATTTATATGTAGTCTTGGGCAGACCTTGAACTCAAGTTCTCTGTTTGCAAGCTGAGGATGATATTGAACTTCTGAGTTCTCTGTTTGCCTCCTACCTCTGCTTCCTGAGTGCTGGGATTTAAGGTGTATTCCACCACACCCAGGATGGGGCTGGGAGACAAAGAGAGAGAGAAAAAGAAAGAGAGAGAGAGAGAGAGAGAGAGAGAGAGAGAGAGAGAGAGAGAGAGAATGGGTGGGTCAGAGCCTCCAGCTACTGCAAATGAACTCCAGATGCATGCACCACTTTGTGCATCTGGCTTTACGTGGGTGCTGGCGACTCGAACTCGGGTTGTTACGCTTTGCAGGCAAGGGCCTTAACCACTTAGCAATCTCTCCAGCCTAAAAGAGCAATATTTTCAACACATGGTGCAAAAGAAAAAAGCTTGCTCGTGACATCAGACCATGTCTACAAATCAGTGTTACAGACATCAGAGACATGGATGTAAATGGGAAGACTCTAAAACCCTTAGAAGAGAGTGGAAGGGTCAACCTTTGTGGCCTTGGACTCGGTGATGGTTTTTCTAGACAGAGCAATGGTATAAGCCACAGAAGGAAAAAACTAGGTACTAGGTACGTGGGGACTCTGTCAAAATCCAGCACTTGTGCTTTTGCGAGCACCATCAGAGGACACCTTAAAAATGGGGAAAGTGTTTTCAAATCACGCGTCTGGTAAGAGTCTAGTTCTTACAACTAAACTATAAATAATTAGCCCAATTTAAAACCAGGCTAAGTACCAGGCATGGTGGCATGTGCCTTTAATCCCAGCATTCGGCAGTAGTTTTGGTAAATAGTCTGTGTGCTCTTCAAGAACTTAAAGATGGGGTTACCATTGACCTACCTAGCATATCTATTCCTAAGTCTGTTCTTTAAAAAACTGAAATACAGTTCAACATAAGAACTTATATATATATATATATATATATATGTATATAAATATATCAACTTGTACACAAAGGTTCACCATGCTGGCCAAAAAGTACAGACATCCCAAATGCCTGATAAATGGATAAACAAAATGTGATATATATATATGGTGCATTACAAAATGTGATATATATATGGTGCATTACAAAATGTGATATATATATGGTGCATTATAAAATGTGATATATATATATGGTGCATTACAAAATGTGATATATATATATATGGTGCATTACTCTGTTATTAAGAGGAATGAAGGTGTGACACGCACGATAATGAGGATGAACTTTGAATCTATTAATAATACAAGGCAAACACAGAAGGCTATATAATTATATAATTATGTATTACCCTTTTCATATTGGCCTTGCATTACTAATTAAATAATATGTGTTCATAGTGAAAGGCTTGGAAAATAGACTGTAAGGAAGGAGATGAAATTCACCAGCATTCCTATGGATATTCATTCCAATCGTTTAATGTGTACAACCCACAACCCTTACCTTCCTTCCAAAATTAAAAAACAATTCTGAAAAGGGAAATTTATGCCACAAAATAATTTTTTGGGGGGTGGCCAAAGGTAATCTGGACATATGTGAGACAATTTATCATCTTTATCCCTTTCTGAATATTTATATTCTTCTCTGCAATGTATTACACAATAGATAAGATTAGGGCCGGGCGTGGTGGCGCACGCCTTTAATCCCAGCACTCAGGAGGCAGAGGTAGGAGGATCGCCGTGAGTTCAAGGCCACCCTGAGACTACATAGTGAAATCCAGGTCAGCCTGGACTAGAGCGAGACCTTACCTTGAAAAACAAAAACAAAAACAAAAATAGATAAGATTACTTTTTTAAAAGCTGGAAAATTCTGCTTTTTGGTGTGTGAGTGTGTGTTTGGGGGAGTCCTAGGACAACTTGGGGTGTTAGTCCTCATCTTCCACCTTATGGAAGGCAGGGTCTGTCATTGTTCAATGTTGCATGCCTCAGGTTAGCTGGCCTGTGTATTTCTGGTTGATTCTGAGGTCCCATCTTTCCCTAGGCATGCTGGGATTACAGACATTTGTGCTAGAGTATCTGGCTTTTACATAGGCTTTTGAGGACCTGAACCCAGACACTCATGCTTATTCAACAAGTACTTTATCCACTGAGCCATCTCTCCAGTCCAAATTCTGCTTTGTGTATTGGGTCCCTATATCTGGACCCAAAGGTTTTGAATAGGAGATTATAGACCTATTATTATGCTTATATATTTCAGATAGTTCATGTATATTTTATATCTCTACCTAACGATATGCTGCAGACATTTTCCTGCCATCAATTATTATTGTAAAATTGTGGGGGGGGGAGTGTTTTGAGATGGAGTGTCTAACCAGGCTGGCCTCAAGCTGAGGATGATATTGAACTACTGACCAAGTGCGAGATGACAGGTGTGCACCCCCACATCCAGTTCATGCCATGCTGCAGATCAAACACAGGACTCTATGCACTGTGCTAACTGCCCTGCCCCAGAAAACAGTTTTCATTGCCGGGACATTGTTGTATCATGATATATCCTTGTATCGTTTTTGTTCTTTTCAATTTTTTAAATATATCTAGATTAGGGGATGGAGAGATGGCTCAGCGGTTAAGGCACTCGCCTACAGAGCCCAACAACCTGGGTTCGATTTCACCAGTGCCCACATCAAGCCAGATGCACAAGGTGGCGCATGCATCTGGAGTTCCTTTGCAGTGGTTCGATGCCCTGGTGCGCCCATTTTCTCTGTCTCCTCGCTTTCTCTTCTTGCAAATAAATAAATAAAAATAAGTAGCACTAGATTAAACAGCCTTTCACATATGGTTTTTTTATTGCTGGGAATAGAATCATAGAACCTGACATTTATATGCAAGGTAAGTGTGTTATCACTGAGCTGTGTCCCCAGCCTCTACACAAACCTTCAGGCAGAATAGTTTGAAAAACATGCAAAGATTTAGTCTTAAATATGTACATATATACATATATATATACAAACACACACACATATATAAAACCAGTGTCTTCCACTGAAATGAGACTCTGTAATTCACAGAGCATATTCTAACCCTTGTTGATGCTGTTACTGTATGTGTGTTGCTTTTGACATACAGAGGTTTCAAAACTTCCCCCAGTTTCCTAGCTCCCTTGTCCCTTTAATATCCAGGTATTACCTATCCTGTCCCTTTGGTTTAGGGCTCTGGAATTATGACTAGGAAAATCTTAGCCACACAATAGTATGCAACAAAACCAACATATACTTTTTTCTTTTTCTCATAACTGAATCTACAGCACATACCATCCTAATCAATATACAACTTCCTCTGTAGTTTAATGTGATATGCAAAAATACTCGGTTTTTTCCCTAACGTTAACCTGCTGTCTCGACACCGTTTATTGGATAATTCTCTTTCCTCTAAGATTTGAAGTGTGAATCTTTTCATATATACATATATATCTATATATATATGTATATATGAAACTAATTTAGGGCCTTCCATTTTGCACTGTTGATCTGTTTACCTACTTTTAGGCAGCTATGAAATTACTGACAGTTGACAAAGTTTTAAAAATTCTGAAAAGATAAAGAATAAAAAATCTGGTAATGCTAACTCTCTCCATTTTTTTTCTGTTCAAACTTTCCTGGCTATTCTTGTCCATCTATAATTCTAGATGATTTAAGATCTTTCTTCCGTCCAATTTGGGATAAAAGTGACCTTTGAATTTCAATTAGACTTACAGTCAATTTGTAGATTAATCTAGAAAATACTGACATTGTTACAATATTGAATCTTTATCCTGGGAATTTGTTTTAACTTTTCATTTAGTAGAACTAACTTTTATGTCACTAAGAACTCTTTATATTTTTTTCTTCAAGTGGGCACTTAAAAAATATTTCTCGGTTTCATTTTTATGACTATAGTAAATGGGATTTTTTTGCATTTTATTTTTTTACAAGAAAGTACCATTGATTTTTTAAAAATATATTTATTTTGTGAAGTCACCCTTACTGAACTATTCTATTAAATCTGATCATTTTGAAGTTGATTCATTTGTGTTTTTTAGTCAGACAATTACACTGAAAGTGTCTCGTTGCTCCTCCTTTTCAGTAGTTATATCTTTTATTCATGATTCCTACAATATATTAGCTATATTTTCCACCAGGACGCTTGACAACCGCAGCTACAGCAGACATCTTTCTCTTACTTCTGACTTTAATTGGTATGCCTCGAGTTATTTACCAACAGGCACAATACATGCAGCACCCTTTTTAAAATAAAATATCATTCTGCTGCTAGCTTTTGAAAGTCAAAAATGAGCATTCAACTTTCATGCAATCTTCTTCACATATCTATCAAATGACAACAAATGAAAGGTTTCACTTTGTGTTATGTTGAGATTTCTCCAAGGGCATGGAACTGGAGTCTTGGGCATGCCAGATGAGAGCCGGACCCAAGCTAACACAGCCAGTGATGAGATTTTATGATGTGGTATCTTTCCTATATTTCTACATCTATTCCTCCTCCATCAAACATGCTGTATGTCATTGTATGTTATTTTTAATGTCCCACTGAATTATTCTTGTTTCAGTTACACCTGTATTGATAAGTAAGGACCATCGGTGGCTTTCTTTATTCGATGCAGTCCCTCTCTTGATCAGTGTTTGATGTGGGATAATTGTGACATGTAAAATATATCCTCTTTTCCTATGAAAGTTTTGAAGGATTAACAACCACACACACACACACACACACACACACACACACACACACACACACAGAAACACCCAAACCTAGATGATCTCAGAACATGACCGAATGGATTTGACATGAACTTTGTAATAATAACTTGAATGTAAGTTTCATTTCATAAGGTCAGCTTGGTGGTTCCTGATCACTTTTATGATCATCATAGAGTGAATGGATCATATATATGGAGATCCGAGTCTGGAAGATTCCAAATGGCAAGGCTGAGAGCACCAGACTTCTCCCACAGTTCCTTCCACTCAGTATGACTGCACCTCCCATCCTGTCCCTGATCCTCAGTCCCACCGAGTCAGTTTCTGCTGTTATACTTAGGGGTTTGTAACTCCTAGCTCCAGTTCCTGGAATCATTTCCCTTCAGTTTCCTAATGGTAATTAAAAAAAAAATTTTTTGTCTTCTGCTTCTTTCATTACATCAGTAATAAGATGCTTTCCCCAGCAATCTGAGCGACCAGGAATCCTGCCATCACAATGTCTCTGGAACTTGTTTCCAGCGGTTATACTCACATGTCTGTTCCCCCAGCTGTTCTGCAGCGCTCTCTCTCTCTCTCTCTCTCTCTCTCTCTCTCTCTCTCTCTCTCTCTCTCTCTCTCTGTCTCTCTCTCTCTCTCACTTCTGTAATCCAGCACATGGCCTGTTACTTACCAGTTATTGAATGAAAGCACGAAATCCCTAGCTACTATACACTGTGATAAAAATTCCAGTTTTTTTTCCAATTTGTGACAAAATATACTTTGATATAATTTTATATAGACTTGGTAGTAATATAGCTGGTGGTGGCAGACTGTGTTCCTGTCTGTACAAAGATACCTGTGTCACAGTATGAAGAAATGAAACAGGAAGAAGGTTTTACTTTTTTACACCTCGGCTTTCCAAGCATCATCTTCCTAAGACTCACCTGTGAAAGGCAAGATTTAGGCAAATACTTGGAAGTTTAGCTAAATTCTATGCACAGTTAATCATACCCAGCTTTAGCTTTTTGGCCAATGCATCTATCTGAATGGTGGGATCCGATCCCATGGACAGGAAGCAAATGAGAGGTGTCCGCGTGTCACTCTCTTCCCAGGTTTTCTCCAGATTCAAGATGACTGGCTCTGTGTATTTCTCCTCCAAAGAATCTGCAATATACTTTCTGGCTTGGAAAACAGTACGATCTGGACACCAAGACCTTGAAATGCATGAACACAAGTCAGAAAAAAAAAACAAAAATAACTTCAGTGTGAGCATTTTCCCTTCTGTCTAATCAGAGCATTGAAAGCTCATGTACTTGATTAGCAGTGGAACATCAAGCGAATTCTCCCTGCTTCAGGTCTGCATAAGGGGGATGGAAAGCCTTCCTGGCCCTGGATGAGCACGAATTTAATCACGTGGCATTTTTGGACAAGGAGTAGGGCAGAACCAGTAACATCAGGGCCTTTTCTGCCAACTCCAGTTCATGATGAAGGCCAACCTGCCAAGACTCTAAAGCCCTGAGGTCTTCAGAGAGAGAAAGGATGAGTCAATGAAGCCACAAGGGTTATCAGCAAGCTTTTCTGTCATGAGCATTTTTGTGGCACATACCATCAGGTTAGGCACACAGAGACACGTCAAATAAATTCCATAGGACGTTTGATCATTGAAAGTCTCAGAAAAGATATCCAGGCTCCTATTTGCTAGGAATTTTTGCTGTGAACCAATTGCCTTGTAACTTTGGGAGTTTTATAACTTGAAAAATATTGTTTCCACATGTATGTGCACGCCTCTGTGTGTGTGTGCAAGTGCAGGTGCATGTGCATGTGTATGTGTTCATGCTTGGGGGAATCAGAGGATAATGTCAGGTGTCACCCTGACCAATTCCATACACCTTTTATGAGGCTGGATCTCCCACTGGCCTTGGGCTCTCCAATTAGGCTAGGCTTGCTGGTCAGTGAGCTCCAGGGAATCACCTATCTCTGCCTCCCCAGTAACAGACATATACCGCCACACCTAGCGTTTTAATTTTTTTTTTAAACATAAATACTGGGAAACAAACTCAGGTCCTCATGTTTACCAAGGCAAGCACCTTACCAACTGAGCTACTGTCCTGATCCATGTGACTTTTATTCTTTTAAAGAAGCAAATTCAACAAAGAATGATTCACTCCACAGTAAATAAAGGGGATAATAAAGACACATTTCTTTTCATGATTTTGCTAAGAGTGCTAAAACACGTTGTCAAAATTCACTATTCCCTGCCACAACTTCTTGTCGAGGAACTGAAGGATTGCCTCCTGAAACCAGTCTGGAGACACATACATTTCTTATACTAATAGCAGGGACACAGAGGAATGAGCTCTCTGTGGTTAGACCTGTAATGTTGTCACAGGGTGAGTGATAATGTCCCCAGGCCTGGTCACACGTTTCTGCTCACCTGATAAGGAGAAGTTTGTGGCAGGTATCAAGGGAATCGTTATATCCATCAGGGATAATCTCCTCCTCGGGAGCATCTTTATCAAACCAGTTTTTCCACCCCTTTTCATTGCGTGATATCTAAGAGGAGAAAAAACACCCAACCATCAAATGTGTGTGACTGGAAGGCACTGTAATACACACTGAACAAGCTAGGAGAGCCGTTCTCTATAGGAGCATTGTCTATAAAGCACAACAGATAACAGTTTTCAATGACCTGAGCAACACAGATACAATAGAAACAATTCCTTTCAGGTCTACATTAGTCACTGAAATCCAGGAACATTCTTCCCTGTAAGTCAGGACAATTAGAAAAGTCTCCAGACATCACCCTGTGCCCCCCGGGAGGTGGCACAAAATGACTCTTCATCAAAGAAACCACTGTTATAGACTACTTTGACAATCCAACTTCTGAATGTTGACTTCTAATTAAAATCAGCCACGGATGATGGAAATTAAGACTCCTGCTTTCCTAGTGAGAGCTTGAAGCTGAGAGGAGCAGAGGTCTCTCTGAGAGTGGGTCTCCAGGAGCTTTCTGGAAGTTTCAGAGGTGTTCAAAAGTGCTCCCTGCTGCAAGAGAGCTGTGATTCCAATCAAAAACTGGGCATGGCTGAACCTGTCACTAATCCTCAGCAGCCATCTGACTGAGTTCTCCAGACTCGCTTTATCAGTGCTTTTGAAATGCCTATGGTGAGTGTGAATGTCAGAGCCAACGTCCATGTCTGCCAGACCTAAGGGCTGGATTTTGACTTCCATTTCTCCCTGCACTGTCTCGTTGTGGGGACAAAATGCCCCACACGAATTAAAAACAAAATGTTTAAGGGATGAAGGGTTTGTTTTAGGAAAGGCATGGTGGCAGGAGATGAAACAGAGCTGGTCACACTGTGTTCAGGAGGCAGAGAACAAATAGCAAGTGGGGCCCTACCCTACCACAGTGAACCACTTTCTCCAGCAAGACGCCCCCTCCTCAAGGTTCTTCTCAAACAGGGTCACCAGCTAGGACCAAGTGTTCAAACACAAGACCCTATGGAGGACATCTCACATTCAAACCATTACAACCCTCCTTTTATTGGGGTATAGAGAGGTAAAAACCCACCCAATGTTGTACATCCTGTGATCAGCTCACTACATACTGTCATTAGCAACACAGCTATTGTCCCCAAGGCTCCAGGAGATGGAGGGGGACTTCTGAAATGCTTCCTTATTGTCCTCTTTTATTTAAATATTTTTATTTATTTGCAAGCAGAGAGAGAGACAGACATAGAGACAGAGAGAGAATAGGTGTGCCAGGGCCTCCAGCCACTGCAAACTAACTCCAGACTCATGCACCTTGTGCATCTGGCTTTATGTGGGCACTTGGGGAATTGAACTAAGGTGGTTCTCTGCTTTGTAGGCACTCAAGTGCCTTAACTGCTGAGCCATCTCTCCAGCCCACAACTGCCCTTTTTGTGTGTGTGTCTGTTACCTTCTCTGTATTGGGACAAAACTGACCAGAAGCAGTTTATAGGAGGCCAGGGGAAGTGTAATCATGGCACGAGCAGGAAGCTGGTTCACACCCTCACACATCAGCCACAGGAGGGAGCAGCAAGTGAGTTAGCTAGCCCTACGACCCCCAGTAGACTGGACTAATAACCCTCAAGGTCCACCCCCAGTGGTGCACCTCCTCCAGCAAGGCTCCACCTCCCAAAGTCTCCACCAGC
>PVHP010028527.1:0-23053 GCA_004024765.1 Zapus hudsonius | reverse complement strand
TGGGTCTCCATTGCAACCCACAGTTCATCCTCATGGCTCCATCGGGTTCCATGCAGGCAACCTAGCACACCTGCTTCACACCCCGATGGCCATTTTTCAGAAACAAAACTGTGTTGCAAATCCAATGACCCTCTCTTTCTAGCCAATCTCCATTCCACAGAACCAGGTGGGCTACCAATTTGTTAATCCAGGGGGGATCAAAGCATTCAGGCCCCTTCCTTCAAAAAGTCCACATTCTTTCTGTTGTTCTAATGCAGACCAGCTGGCCCAATCTCAATGTTTGTCATCTCTCAAACAATTGCAGGTGAACGGGCAGCAGTTTCGACCCAAAGATCTTCTTTCTGTGCCATCTCCATCTGCTCACACCAGTCCGTCTTTACGTAACACAACCCTGCAAAGCTTCCCAGGACTCAGGCAGGCAGAACGCAGCAAGCCTCTCATGCAAACTGCTTCTGGCACAGTCCTGACCAAGTTCTTTCTCCCCCTCGTAAGCCAAACCTCACAGTCCATAGTTCTCAATATATTCAGGTCTTTAAACTCTGACCAGAATGATCCATGAAGCTGTACTCACAACACTGTGAGGCATCTCTTAGGCCGAGATTTCAAGTCCTTCCACATTCCTCCTGCAGTTCACTTCCAAAAGACCAAAGCCACAAGATCAGGGTTCTAGCAGCAACAGATGACCCCTCGTCCTGGTACCAAAACTGTTGCAGTCAGCTTTCTTGTTGCTGCGCAGAAAGAACCCAAACAAAAGCGGCTTGTAGAGGAATGGGTTTATTTGGCTTACGGACTCGAGGGGAGACTCCATCCTGGCAGGGAAAACGATGGCATGAGCAGAGGGCTGGACATCACCTCGGCCACAGCACTGCAAACAGCGGCAGGAAGGTGTGCCAAACACTGGCAAGGGGAAGCTGGCTTATAACCCCATAAGCCCACCCCCAACAACACAGCTCTAATGAGGTTCTAATTCCCAAACTGCCATCAGCTGAGGATCGATCTATCAGAACACATTCAATGGTTTGTGGGGGACACCTGTATCAAACCATGACAGATGGTAATATAAGATCTTGAAAATTTTTAGAATAATTATCCAGTCGAAAATGAGTTTTTTTCACATTTTATTATCTTTAAATTCTGATGGAGGGCTGGAGAGATGACTTGGTGATTAAGGCACTTGCCTGCAAAGCCTAAGAACTTCGGTTCAATTCCCCAGTGCCCACATAAAGCCAGATGCACAAAGTGGCACATGCGATTGTAGTTCCTTTGCAGTGGCTAGAAGCCCTGGGACACCCATTCTCTCTCTCTCTCTCTCTCTCTCTCTCTCTCTCTCTCTCTCTCTCTCTCTCTCTCTCTCTCTCTCTCTCTCTCTCTCTCTCTCTCCTCTCGATCCTTGCAAAAAAATTTTTTTAAAAATAAAAGAAAAAAATTCCGATGGATTTGAAATTAATCACTTCTCCTTTGTTGGACTTTTAAATTTTTTTCCCTTCCCTACAGTTAGGTATGACATTGCATATCATTGAATGTCAATCATTACACGACATGGCTCTCTAATGAGGGTAGATTCCTAGAGATAGAATTTCTAGGTCCAAAATCATGACTAGGGAGGCCAGGTGTGGTGGCACATGCCTTAGTCTCAGCACTCAGGAGGCAGAAGAAGGAGGATCTCTGTGAGTTCCAGCTGAGACTATATAGTGAATTCCAGGTCAGTCTGGGCTAGAGTGAGACCCTACCACAAAAAAAAAAATCATGAATAAGTCAGGCATGGTGATGCATGCTTTTAATCCCAACACTCCAGAGGCAGAGGTAAGAAGATTGCTGTGAGTTTGAGGCCAGCCTGGGACTATAGCATGAGTTCCAGGTCAGCCTGAGCAAGAGTGAGACTCTACTTTGAAAAAAACCAAAACAAAAAAACATGACTATATATTTTTAAATTTCACAATGATTTATTTATTTGTGTGTATGGGTGCACAGACCACAGCCTCATAAGTCCATCTGAATGTGGGAGTCCAGAGGATAACCTTGAGGTGTCCTTGAGACAGGGTCTCTGACCACTACAAACTGCCAGCCTGCAAACGAATGAACTGTAGGTGTATTTTGATCAATGGCACATGTGCTAATTGCATGTGGTTTAATGTGGGCGTCGAGGAACTGAACCCAGACCGGCCGGCTTTGTAAGCAAGTGCTTTTAACTACTGAGCCATCACGAGCATGTTTACGTTATGGACTTAGAATCACAGTTATTAGAAATTCAGTCAAGAGAGGGTTAGGTTAGAAGGGCTATTTATTCTGACCTTGGTTGTTTTACTTAAAACATTTTCAATTTTTGCTTCCATAAACTCAGGTTGATAAAAAAAATTCACAGGCATAGTGTAATGTTGAAATTACATGACACAATGAGACCCAATTGTCTTCCGGTGACAGTGAAATGTAAGGTATCTTTATTGGGATTTCAGACACCAGCAGCTCTGTAATGCTTCAAACCATCACAACAGCACCTCCGTGTGGTCTTATTAGGAACAGCCACAGCAGAACATGGTGGGGCAGAAATATCAAATTTACTAATTCTTTCCTTTGATGGCTGAAAACTAGACTGTCCTTAGGATAGCAGACGTTGTGCCTGGGCGGAAAGATTGTAAGAGCCGTGGTGGGGGAGATTATCCAGAGACATGGCCAGAGAACCTGGCTGAATACTAGGCTGTCCATGGTCCCCTGTCACAAGGACTGATCCAGATGACCCATGGAGGAGGTTATCCAGCGGAGTGGGGAGGGGAGGGCAGTGGGGAATTGGGGATAACAACTCATTGTTTGCCCACTAAATGTTGTAACTCATTATGGACAATAAATTATAAAAAAAAGAAGTTGTGCCTGGGATTTTCATCTGACACAGACAGACTCTAGAAAGAGTCTAGAAAGAGCCAATCTGTGTATGAGGGTATTGCTTTAAATGGTAAAAGATGCCAGGCGTGGTGGTGCAAACCCTTAATGCCAGCACCCAGGAGGCAGAGGTAGAAGGATGGTTGTGAGTTCAAGACCAGCCAGAGACTACATAATGAATTCCAGGTCAGCCTGGCCTAGAGCGAGACCCTACCTCAAAAAGAAAATAGTAAAAGATGATAATCACATTTGGATAGACAGACAGACAGACACACACACACACACACACACACACACAGAGAGAGAGTCCTCTCTTTATGATTTTTCTTTCTTCTGTTCAGTTACTCATGGTCAACCCCAGTCTGAAAATATTAGATTAAAAAATTCTAGAAGTAAACATTAATTTTACTGTATTTTTAAAGCCATTAATTTTAAATCATGTGCTGCCCTACAATATGTGATAAAATCTCACACCACCCTGTGCTGTCCACCAGCATCTCTGCCCAGGCTTCATACTCCACTCACCACTAGGGACCAGGTAGCTTCTCATTATCAGTTAACCCCTATGGTATTGCAGGACTGAGTTTAAGTAGCTTTATGTTACTTAAAAATGGCCTCCGGGCTGGGGAGATGGTTCAGCAGCTGCTGCAAAGCTTTCACATCATATTTAATTTTAATTCCCTAGTACCCATGTAAAAGCCAGATACACAAGGTAGCACATGAGCCTGGAGTTTGTTTGCAGTGGCAGGAAGCCCGGATGATGCACTCATACTCAATCTCTCTCTCTCTCTCTCTCTCTCTCTCTCTCTCTCTCTCTCTCTCTGCCTCTCTCAAATAAATAAATATTTAAAAGCTGGCCCCAATACGCAAGAGTAGTGATCAAATCCTGGCTTTGCAAGCAAGCACCTCTGACCACTGACCCATCTCATCATCCCATGAATTAATTTCTTTCAACGATATTTTATAGTTTGATTTCCCAGTATCCACACAGAGCCCAATGCACAAAATGATGGGTTTGTCTGGAGTTTGTTTGCAGTGGCAGAAGGCTCTGGTGCACCCATGCTCACATTCTGTTAAATAAATAAGTAAAAACAAAGAAATTAATCATGAAGAGGCATTGAATGCTTTTGTTTTGGAAGGCCTAAATTCTATTTCCATTAGTTGTTTTATTTTTTAATGCTTATTTGTGTGCGTGTGCACACACACGCATGCATGCACACGCACTTATGGGGTCTCTTGCTGCTGCAAAGGAAATATACATGGGCACTGGGGAATTGAACTTGGGCTGCCAGGCTCTGCAAACAAGTGCCCCTACCACTGAGAAATCTCGCGGCCGCCTGCTGTTTTAAAAAATGCTTTATTTATTTATTTTCAAGCAGAGAGAGATAAAAGACAGACAAAAAGAAAGAATGGGCATGCCAGGGCCTCCAACCACAGCAGATTGACTCTAGATGCATGGGCCCCCTTGTGCATCTGGCTTTATGTGGGTGCTGGGGAATCGAACTCAGGTCCCTGGGCTTTGCAGCAAAACGCCTTAACCAGAGCCATTTCTCCAGCCCCCTGTCTATTTTGAGACAGGGTCTCCGTATGTAGCCAAGGCCTCAGGTTCTGAAGTGGTGGGAATACAGGCATGTGCTATGGTGGAGTTAATATTAACATATATAAGATTAACATATATAACATAATATATAACATATATATATAATATATAATATATATAATATTAACATATATAACAATTCTGGATTGGGGAGATGGGTTAATGGATAAAGCACTTGCCACACAAACCTAAGAACCTGAGTTCGGATCCCCAGGCCCCATGAAACGCTGCAAGCTGGGGTGGCTTAATCTTAGCAGGTCTGTGGTGGAGACCCTTGTCTGGGCCCCTTCCGTCAACGTGCAGCGTGCCCAGAGCGTCTCCACTAGTTTGACCCTCCAGGCTTGCCGTGGTTGTAGTCCGCGGGCGCATGCGCACCGTCCCGCTGACCTGTGCTTCTGGTCTCCGCCGCTCTGGCCATGGCGGTGCGCGGCGTGCGGCTGCTGACCCGGCTGCCCCCGCGGCCCCCGGGGCGAAGCGGGCTCCCGCGCCCCGTGGCCAGGCTTCTCGGTAGGCAGGGCTCGGTGGCCACGGACCCGCGAGGGGACGCGCGGCCAGGTGACGGCGGGGAGGAGCCGAGGGCCCCGGCCATGCCGGTCTTCTCGGGCTCTCGGGCGGCGCGGCGAGCTTCGTGGGCTTCTGACCTTGGCGGGCGAGTGCTGTGCGCGCGCGTGGGGGGTGTTCGATGGATGTACGATGTGTGTTCGGGGGACGGGGGATGTTTGATGTATGGATGACGTTGTCTGATCTGTGTGTGCTGTGTGGATGATGTGTGTGCGACGTGCTTTGAGGTGGGCTTGATGGTGTGCACGATGGATGATGTGTGGTGTGTGTTTGTGATGTTTGATGTGTGTGTGTGACATGTGTTTGATATACGTATGTGTGTATATGATGATGTGTGATGCGTATATGACGTATGTTGTGTATATGGTGTTGTATGTTGTGTGTATGAGGTGTGTATGATGTATAATATGTGTATGGTGTGTGTGATGTGTGTACAGTGTTGTATGATGTGTATATGATGTATGATGTGTGTATGGTTGTATATGGTGTGTGTATGATATATGTATTATGTGTGTGATGTGTGTATGTTGTATGATGTATGCATGGTGTTATATGATGTGTGTGATGTGTATATGGTGTTGTATGATGTGTATATGATGTATGGTGTGTGTGTGTGATGTGTGTATGGTGTGTGTATGGTCTTGTATGATGTGTATATGATGTATGATGTGTGTATGAGGTGCATTTACAGTGTACATGGTGGGTGAGCATGTTAGCCCTAGGCCCTGGCCTTGAACAGCAAGCACCCAGCAGCGGTGGTGTTGCTTGGTTGGGCAGCCTTTGTGTAGACAGCAGAAGAAGCCCTGGGAGTGAGAGTGCTTGAGGTGCGGGTGACGAAAGCCACCTCGTACCAACTTCGGTGACTGGGAGGGTACGTGGACTCGGGGAGAGCCATGCAGTGGGTTGACGTAGGCAGGGTGAGGTTGGTTTTTTGCCTCGGCGTTTGAGTGGCTTTCTGATCTCAGAGGCCTCCACATAGCAGTGTGGCTGGAAGAAGTGAGTCTTCCAGTTCACCCAGGTACAGTTTGCTCCAAAGGGCAGAATAAAGTAACTTCACATGTGTGTGTGTGTGCATGCACACGTGTGTGCCAATGTGCCTGCTTCTTGCAAACACTGAGGAAGCCAGAGGAAGACATCCCGTGTCCTCTGTCGCTCTTGCTCTGTATTTTCTTGAGACAAAGTCTCTCACCAAACTGGGGCTTTCGTTTATTGGGTAGACTGGCTGACCAGGGAGCCCAGCAGATTTGACTCAGTATTCTCCATGCTGTGTTTACAGGCATGTGCAACTATGACCCGCTTTATCTGTGGGTGCTGGCTGAGCCCAGCGATCATGCGTGCACGACACTCTTGCTTGCTGAGCCATTTCCCCAGAATCAAGTAATCTCTATATTGAAAGAGGCCACACTTTTGACCCAGAGGAGGCATCTAAAACCATCTGGTAGTCCTTGCCTTGCCAGGGGGCCAGGCTAAGTGATGAGTAGTCACCAGTAACAGCTCCAGCACAGCCACATGGTCTTTGTCTTGTGTTGTTGGGAGGCAAGCAGGGTGTACTGTTTCCAGACAGGCAGCCAGGCAGCACAGAGCCATCACTGGAGTCCCTCCCATTTCTGTGCCCTTTTCACCTGCAGTGATGCCTGCCTGCCTGCCTTAAGAGGCTCTGGTAGGTTCTGGAGAGTCTGTCAGTGATGGGGAATCTACCCTGCTGTTTATTGGGGGGGGGGGCAGCACTGCATTTGCACACAGCCAGCTTCTGGATTCTTGGTTGCTTCTTTTGAATTAGACCCTGTGTATCCATTGATGTGGAACAGCATGGGTTCCAGTGTGTGCTGACCAGTAGCAAAGAAATGACACCGCCTGTTAGTTTGGTTTTAGAAAATGTTTATTTTAAAATAGTCAGAAACACAGCTGGGCATGGTGGTGCAGGCCTTTAATCCCAGCGCTCAGGAGGCAGAGATACAAGGATTGTGAGCTTGAGGCAGTCAGAACTGTTATACATTTATTTTCTCTTTATCCTCCCTCACCCCTGGAGCCAAAGGATTCTTCCAAAGACATTGTGAGTTTTCGATCAAGGGAAACTTCTGGGCTTCTTCCCTAGAATTACAGCAAAGTTCATGTGTCCCTTTGGTATATGCGGTGTCTGTATTTTACTGTGCTTTGGAAATGTCTGGAATGATAAGCACAAACCTTAGTTTCTGCTTATCCTGTGTGGTCTTACACTGTTGAATTTGACTTTATAATAAATACATCAACATAGATGTAGTAACAGTTAGAAATAGGTATGTCTAAGTGTTATTGCCAAGGAGTTGGGGTGAAGTGGCCCAGGCAGAAGCTGTAGCTCAAGCAGGGACAGACATGGGGTGTGAGAGGAAGGACAGACAGCCACAGAGCAGATGAGTTGCTGAGAAGTGTAGCTCTCTGTCCTCCACGCTGTTAAATACATGGCGAAACTAGGACTTAGATTTGGTCAGAGACCTGCAGTAAGGTGACTGCGCGGGATGCTGCATGGAATGTGGAGGATAAATGGGAGTTTGCCAGGCAGGGTGAGGGTGGGTGTTCCTGTAGGACAGTGAAGACAGTGCCTGGAGTCCTGTGTGCAGTGAGTGCTGAATGCGAAACATGCCAGAAGTCGAGGAAGGAAGAAGGAGCAGGGTTTAGACGGACCTCAAGCTCTTAGACTCACACAAGAAAGTCAGAGAATGAGATTTTTTTTTGTAAAAAGATCACTGTATGATCGTGTTGCAGTTATGCAGAGGATTGCTGGGGAAGACAAAAATCCACTTTGGAATCCGACTGGGATTTAGAGGAGCTGACTTGAGGGGTGGAGAGGAGGGGTGGTGTGCAGTGCTTCTCTATGCTTAGTCACTTGTTAATGAAGCAAGCGGGGTGGGAGCAGGTTCTCCATGTGCCCCCCCAGACCATCCTGGGCTGGGCTGGGCTGGGCTGGCCTGGCCGAGGGTTAGGCGCCCAGCAGTGCTGTGGTCTTCCACCCACATTGCTCTGGTTTGCTGAAATTGAGGTTTCCTTGATATGTCAGTTGTAGGGCTCTTGAGGATAAAAGCTCCTACCCATCTCTCTCTGTCCGTTACCTCTTCTCTTTACTCCCTCTGGGCTTGTGTTGAGTGAATGGAAGTTTCTGATTTCTAGTTTGCCATTCCAGATTTAGAACTCACCCGTTAAACAGCCCAGCTGACGGCTGACTATTTTGAGGGGAAAGTGTCTTGTTAAAATTCAGTGTGTGGCTTTAGTATTTCCTTCTAACGTGAGATACTTTTTTTCATTATCCTTAGTTCATTCATTGGTCTTCCCTTTGTTGGTGGTTAGTATTTAACTTTGTAAAACCCCTTGTTCCAGGCAGACTCTTTAAGGGTTTTAGCTGTTTGTGCCACTAACAGAGGCTTCATCTTAAATTCGTTTAGGGCTGGGCTGTTAGAGCCTCTTGAGATTTGGATGCATGCATTTGTGGATTTTCAGTTTTGAGTTCTGAGTATAAGTACTCCAAATCAAATAGGCAAAGTAGACAGTTCGATGGTGGTCACAGCGTCATAAAGTGAGCATTGAATGTGATCCTCGAAGGAAGAGGGAGATGAAGATTACCATGAAGTTGTTTGAGTCCTGTCTGATCTTTGTGTACTTTGAATTTCATGCATGTCTGTGTGGTTGAGATGTTTCTGTCTTCTTGATAGGCTCTGAAGACAAGACTCCCAAGAAGAGATTCTCTGAGCTACAAGAAGAAAGAAGAGAGCAGGCCCAGCGGACTGTTTTGATCCACTGTCCAAATAGAATCAATGAAAAGACGTTCCTCAACTATTTATCCCAGCACGGGTCCATCAGTCATTACTTCTTCTATGAGAGCTTTGTATGTGTCCACCAACAACCAACTTGCTGTCTATGCTCAGAAGGTTTTCTTGTGGCTTTTTATAATACAGAAATTCACGTTCTTTCAATGGCTACATTTTTCCTTCTGTTCATTTCTTTAATGAGGCCCCTTTAATAAAAAAATAATTTTTTATTATTGCCTTATGGCAATATTGTATAATTGTAAGCATTTATGATGAAATCATTCTATTACCTGAAGAATTTAGGTATCTAATGCTTTAGATAAAAGTCAAAAGGAGGAGATCAAAACAAAATACTGTATTTATTTGCGAGCAGAACAAAGAGTGTGGGCATGCCAGGGCCTCCTACCATGCAGACAGACTCCATACACTATTCGTGTGCATCAGGCCTTATGTGGGCACCAGGAACTCAGCTGCATGCAAGAGCCACCAACTGCTGAGCCTTCTCGCTGGCCCTTAGTGTTGCTTTTTCGTTTCCTTAACGTTCCTTTCCGTTTCCCTGGACTGATAGCACTGTAGCATCTCTTTTCCTAGTTATAGTTAGTAAACCCAATGCCCTTGTTCAGATTACGTCATTTAGAAGTTATAAAAATTATATTTTGTAACATGATCTGGTGTTCCTGTTGTGTTAACTATATCATTGATTTTTCCTTGTGTTTTTTGGTATAGGGTCTCTATGCTGTTGTAGAATTTTGCCAGAAAGACAGTGTGACTTCCCTGCAGAGTGGAACGCACACTCCAAGCCTGCACACAGAGGCCGCAATTCCCTTCCGGTCACGCTTCTTCAACCTAAAGCTGAGGAACTCCTCAAGCCAGGCTTTGGGACAGACCTCTCTTCACTTAAGTAATCAGTTGCCTCCTTCGAGCAAGAAGCTTTTTGAATTACTTTGCTGTGCAGAAAGTGTAAGTTTACATGCATTCTTCAACTTGAAATACAGATTTCATTTGTATATTGTAAAAGTCTTGTAAAATATTTAATGGAGATGAAGCTTTAGTGTTCTGTGTGCATGTGTGCACTCTTGCGTGTGTGTGTGTGTGTGTGTTCATGCGTGTGTGTGCTGTGTGTGGTATGTGCACGTGTGTGTGCGTGCATGCATGTGTGTGTGTGTGTGTGTGCGTGAATGTGGGTATGTGTGTACATGTTTGCAGAGGCTAGAGGCTGACATCAGGTGTCTGTTAATTGCTTCCCACCTTATTTATTCAGTCAAGGACTGTCACTTGAACCCAGAGCTTGCCAGTCCAGCTGGTCTAGCTAGACCCCCAACTTGTCCTGGGGATCCTGTCTCCGCCTGCTGAGTGCTGGGATTATGGGAGGGCCATGAGGCTTGCTGGCATTACGTGGGTGCTGCGCCTCCCAGCTCCAGTCGGCAGGACCTTCGTCCACTGACCTCTCGTTCCCCCCCCCAGCTTAGAGATGGAGGTGACGATGGAGGCATAGCTTCATGAAGGACAGTTCAAGGATTTCATCGGATCCAGCTCAAGTTAACTTGTGGCTTATTTGTCAAAATACTAATTTTGGGGTTTGACCTTTTTAGTTTCCAACTGTCCTTTTCTTCCTTTTACTTAATTTCTTTGCAAGCAGAGAGAGAAAGAGAAAGGGCACACCAGAGCCTCTTGCTGTCACAAATACATTTCAAGTGCATGTACCACTTTGTACATGCGGGGCCTGGGGAATTGAATCTGGGCTGACAGGCTTTGCAAGCAAGCGCCTTAAACTGCTGAGCCATCTCCCCAGCCCCTGTTTATTTATTTTTTGAGCTTAGTGCTTACTTAATTCTGTTACTTTGAGTATTACTTGCAAGTAAGGAGACTGAACACTATGGTTTATTACTTGTAATACTCACTGTAGTGTAGCCTTGGAGGTTGGGGACTTTAGTACCTTGGCAGGAACCTTCTCAGAAATCCTTGGGATTATTGGTGAGAAACAGATTGTGGGCTTTCAGTGCACACCTCCTTCTCTGGTCTCCTGCCCTGTCCTATGGACTCTCCTGTCTCTTTGCTTTGTGGTGGTTTTGACCTCTTTTGGGGGACTTACTACTTGGTTTTTCTAAGAACAATACTGCTTACAAAAAGTATTAGTTAGAATTCTAGCCAAGTTTTATTTTTAGTGCTTCTAAAAGAGCAGTGTTTTTTAAAAAATCTACTTAAGAAAATTGTGTGTATTTTAAGGTAAGTGTCCCAAGCCAGCAAAATCTTCAAAAGTGAAAGTGAGTTGTGTTGATTTACCTGGATGATTTCTACGAGTTATTGTTCTGTTTTGGCCAGCTAGGTGGATGAGCAGCTCAGCGCCCTGCTGAGGGAGTTCCAGCTGACGGAGGAGAGCATTAAACTTCGCTACCTCACCTGTTCCCTCATTGAAGACATAGCAGCCGCCTACTTCCCCAACTGTACCATCAGACCCTTTGGCTCCTCAGTGAACACTTTTGGGAAATTGGGATGTGATTTGGACATGTTTATGGATCTGGATGACATTGGAAAACGCGATATTCACAAGGTAATTATTTCTTTGCATCACAATAACTGAAGTTCAGAAATTAGAAAAGGGAAGATTTAAAATTATAACTATTGACTTCTACTCTTAGTAAACATTAAAGAATGAAGTGTGTTTGGTATTATCGGGGATTGTAAAGTCCGTATTAGATGTTCTAAGAAGTGGTGCTTATTTGATTCTGAGTAAGTCTCCTGATTTTTTTGTTTTATTGTATGTTCAAATTATCTGTACCTTAACTAATATTTTTATATATATGATCTAGTTACTAAAATGTTTTTAACCTCGTGAATTTTTGGTTAATTTGTTCTTAAAATTCTTTTTCATTTTTGTTTTATCCAAAGGCTGATGGTAACTTGTAGGTATATAAGTATGATTATTACATGTTACATGCCTCTTTTCAGCCCTGTAAGTGCTTTACTCAAAATCTTTTTTGGCATTTCAGATGGGTTACTTCTTTTTTTAAAAAATATTTTATTTATGCATTTTCAAGCAGAGAGATACAGAGAGAGAGAGAGAGAGAGAGAGAGAGAGAGAGAGAACACCAGGGCCACAACCTTGTGGGTCTGACTTATGTGGGTACTGGGGAATTGAACCCGGGGCCTTGGGCACTGGAGGCAAGTGCCTTAACCGCTGAGCCATCTCTCCAGCCTGGGTTACTTTTTATTTGTCTCACATATCTTCTTCTATGTTTTTTAACAAATTTTATGTTTTTTAAATTTTTTTTATTTATGTATTTGCAAGCAAAGAAAGAGGAAAAAAGAGACAGACAGAAAGGGAATTGGGTATGCTAGGGCCTCCTGCCACTGCATACGAACTTCAGACACATGCCCCACTCTGTGCATCTGGCTTTATGTGGATATTGGGGAATCAAATCCTGGCCATCAGACTTTGCAAGCAAGCGCAGCCTTTAACCACTGAGTCATCTCTCCAGCCTCATCTGTACTTTATAGTTAGCCTCTATATGTGTTGTGGAAGTTTTGTGCTTTTCAATAGTATGTTTTTACTCTGATCTGCGAATCTTTTTTTTTTTATTCATTTTCAAGCAGAGAGAGAGAGAGAGAGAATGAGAGAGAGAGAGCAAGCGAGAGAGAGCACCAAGGCCACCACCTTGTGGGTCTGGCTTATGTGGGACCTGGGGAATTGAACCCGGGGCCTTAGGCACTGGAGGCAAGTGCCTTAACTGCTGAGCTATCTCTCCAGCCCATGATCTGTGAATCTTTGAAGTCAATATGCCATTGTTATTACTGGACTCATTTCTAATACCTTTGTTTATTTCCTGTTTTCTGTGTGTTTATTGGTTTTCATTCACTTCCTTTCCCTTTTATTGGCTTAATTCACTTTAGCCTGACCTTTCTCTGTCTTTGGTGCTTTCTTTTAACCTCTTGTAGTTTGGATAGTCTTGTTGCATTCATTCTCTCTTTCTCTCCTTCTCTTCCCTCCTTTCCCCTCCCCCATCCTCCTCCCAGTTCCTCTAATGCAGGAAGCCTCTCCTGTCACCCAGGCTGGCTTCACACTCTAGGTATCCAAGGAGGACCTTGAACTCCTGGCCTCCTGCCTCAGCCTCCCAAGAGCTAAAGATGTGTACCACCAGACCAGGTTGGAGCAATAGCTCAGTGGTTAAAGTCTCTTGTGTGCAAAGCCTAATGGCCCAGTTTCAATTCCCCGGTGCTCACAAAAAGCCAGACCCACAAAATAGCGTGTGCTCCTGGAGTTTGTTTGCAGTGACAGAGGCTCTGGCATACAGAATTCTGTCTGTCTGTGTCTCTGTCTTCTCTCTTGTGTTTTCCTTGCAAATTAATAATAAATAAATAAAATTTTGTAAAGAAATTTCTTTTTACAAAAAGCCCATAATTAAAAATGTTTTTATGTTTCAGAATGTAGGAAATTTTTTGATGGAATTTCAAGTGAAAAATCTTCCTTCAGAAAGAATTGCAACCCAGAAGATCCTGTCTGTGATAGGAGAATGCCTTGACCACTTTGGCCCTGGTTGTGTGGGTGTGCAAAAAATTCTCAATGCTCGGTGTCCACTTGTGAGATTCTCCCACCAGGCCTCTGGATTCCAGTGTGACTTGACCACTAACAATAGGTATTCTCTCTCAGGTTGTCTCAAATAAAGATGTTCAAAGGTATTTACTTAATTTTTTTACGCAGAAACAGTTGCTGTGAACTCGTTTAGCCAGATCTCAATCAATAATTTTTTTCAAGTCTTAGCACTGAGCTGGCACAGTGGCACGTGCCTGTCATGCCAGCGATGATGGGAAGCCAAGGCAGCTGTGTGCACTACAATAAAAGCCTAGAGCATCTCGCTTCTGTTGGTGTGCTTTTGGGGATTTGGTATTCTTGAGAAAATATGAGAGTAGCGTGTTAAAATGTTAATATAACAGTTAAATACATTCTTACTTGCCTAGCCTGGTAGTGAAAAGTACCTGTTTGTACTTAGAAAAGAAAGTGACGTCTCGGGTTGGATCTCTGAATTGTCCCAGTTATTGTGGGCTTAGGTCAGAAGGTGGTCTCACCGAAAGGGTAGACTGTTCTTCAGCTTAGTTTCGCGGTGCTCATCCTGGCAGCCAGCTTGCTTCCAAAAAAGCGGGTGGGAATGGCAGGTTCCTTACACTGAACATCGTTCCTGTTTTCACAATAGGCAAAGCCTCTGCACTGAGAAATGTTCTTATTTGGAATTCTTTCATGTTTGAGTTCGCTACTAGTTGCTAACTGAATACTCACAACTAAAGACAGATTCAGAAAGTCCAGTCGAAAGCAGTTTTGGCTCAAGTTTCAACAAGTAGGGTAATGTTAAGTGCTTTTGGATTTCAGGTAGCATATGGTGTGAAAATAAAACCATCTAGAACACTTCCTGTCACTAAGAAAATACAGCGTATGAAATAGGACAATGATATCTTTGCAATAGTATTTTCTTTGTCATGTTGAGACATACTTCAGAGTTGGCTTCTTCAGGTGCTTTCTATGTGCTCTCCGGTGTTTCTTCATGTGAGACCCTGAGGTGCTTCCTAGGTGATGCTTATTTTCAGCTTCATTTCGCCTCATGCGAATGTATAAAGCCCTTACCACTGCTCTCTATAAACTTAGTTGTAGTTGCACAGTGATATGTCAGTCAGTTCAAATTGATACTGTGAAATGACTGCTACACTTTTATCACTTCTTCAAGAATTACACACTATTTAATCAGTAGATTAATGTAAAAAGTTCTGATGAATACTCTTTGAATTTGCATTTTTGACTAGGAAATTTATCAAAAGTAGGTTTTTCACTTTGATTTTCCTCTTTTCCTTCTTTCCTTCCTTTTGGAAATCAGGTCTCATTGCACAGGTGGCTCTCCACCTCTGGTGGGTGTAGCCAGCCCTCCTGCCCAGCCTCAGGAGTGGCTGGGATGACACGCCTCTAGACTTTGCTTTCTGAACAGGCACATATCTTCAGATAGCTTTTGTTTGTATAAATCAGGCTTGGCAAATTAGTAAGAATTTCAAGTAAATGCTTGCATGATAAAATGAGAGAATTATTTTCCTCTGTTTACGCCAGCTTGCTTCCTAAGGACTAGATAAGCAATGTGTGACATTTAGGTACAAACACCCGTGTGTTCTTGTCTTTAGTGACAGTCATAAAGAACCCTTGTGCACTTTACTTATTTAAAAATTATGTATAGGAACTTTGATTTTAAAAATCTGAGTTTTAGGGCTGAAGAGATGGCTTAGTGGCTAAGGCGTTTGCCTGCAATGAAGAAGGACCAGAGTTCGATTCCCCAGTGCCCATATACAGCCAGATGCACAGGAGGGCGCATGTGTCTGGAGTCCATATTCTCTGTCTGCCTCTCTCTCTCTCTCTCTCTCTCTCTCTCTCTCTCTCTCTCTCTCTCTCTAATAAATAAATAAAATATTAAAAAAAAATAAAAAAATAAAAATACTTTATATATATATATATATAGATATATTTAAAAAAAATCTGAGTTTTACAACCTTGTGATTATCAGTATGCAAAGATATATTTCAATTGTAGTATTTGTTTGAAGGATTTACATTAATTAAATTAAGCATTGCAAGTTCCCAGCACTCAGGAGGCGGGGGTAGGAGGATCCTGTGAGTTCAAGGCCACCCTGACACTGCATAGTAAATTCCAGGTCAGCCTGAGCTAGACTGAGACCCTACCTTAAAAAAACAAACCAAAAAAAATAATAATAAATTAAGTGTTGCAAATATATAATGCTCTTGTTTGTTTGTATTTGAGACAAGGTCTGGCCTAGAACCTTTATGAAGTTGTGGTTGGCCTTGAACTCCTGATCCTCTCGCCTCTACTTCCCAGTTCTGGGGTTGAATGAATATAGCTGTGCACATCATGCCAGCTGCATAATGCCTTAGGTTACTTAGCTATGGTATTCTGAAGCAGTCAGATGAGGTACCACACTTAGATCTGTCCCTGTATGTATATTTTATAGGACTCTTGGATCCTAAATTGGGGGTTTGAAGATTCTCTTCATTCACTTACTCATTAACTTATTTACTTAAAGGATCGCCTTGAAAAGCTCAGAACTCCTTTATATGTACGGGGCCCTGGATTCAAGAGTACGAGCCCTGGTGTTCAGTGTGCGCTGCTGGGCCCGAGCACACTCGCTGACAAGTGGTATTCCTGGTGCCTGGATCACGAACTTCGCCTTAACTCTGATGGTCATCTTTTTCCTCCAGAGAAGGTCGCCGCCTGTTCTTCCCACTCTGGAGGCCCTGAAGGCCCTTGCAGGTGAGGCTCGAAGCAGCTCTCCTCTCCCTTTGACGCCATGAGACATTTGCACTCTGTGTATATTGTCTGTCAGTCATGTCATTTCTCTTCATTTTACAATCTAAAAATTTTGTAGAAGCAAATTTTAACTGTGATTGTCAGTTTTAAGTGCAGAGGTCATGAGCAGGTGACTTGTCCACTGGGCTTTTGGAATTACCTAGGAGTGATAGTTAGCAAGTGGTTTACAACAGTCATGGGATAGTTGGAGCCTCTTCCTTAGTTGACCAAGTTCAAGATGACCTGGAAAAACCATTTAGCAGACAGCGTGGACTGGACCACAGTTCCGGAGACGGCCTCCCAAACCCCAGCCTCTCTCCACACTTCCAGATTCTCGTGTAGTTTTAGTGACATTTAGTATCAATCTTGGGGACACTGTTTCAAATCCAGAATACTAATTAATTCATGTTAGGAACTTGATTCAGGGCTGCATACCTGACTACTATACATACTCTTTCATGATAATGTCTGTGTATCTCCTGAGCTTGGGGTCTTACCATCAACCGTTGAGCTGCCCCCTTCTCTTCATGTGCCCCACCTCCCCAGTGCCTTGACACTTGGTCTCATCCTTTTCCCTGCTTGGAGTCTGTCTGGGTTATACTTGCTTTTCTTCCTGACTGAATTGTCTCTCTGCCACCTTTCAATATTCAAATTTGAGCAGTCCCTTGGGAACACCACAAGTATTAACATAGTTCAAAATTAGCTTTAAGTTAAGTCAGGAGCCTGAGGAGACGGCTCAGCACTTAAAGGCACTTGCTTGCAAAGTCTGCCAGCCCTGGGCTCAATTCTCTAGTACCCATGTAAATCCAGATGCACAATGTAAGCAACCTGCAAGCAGCCCTTCTTGTCCCACTGCTGCTGTCTGCGGGTTGCCTTGTGAGGAGAGTCAGAAGCCCTAACAAGGCAATAAATATATATTTAAGACTTAACAAAAAAGAAGTCCTAACAAGGAAGAAGAGCTGAGACCCTCTGAGGGCAGAACGCTGCTGAGCATCCAGCAGGTTCTCACTCCCCTTCACGCCTCAGCCAGGCCCTTCCCAGAGTGTCTCCAGCTCATTTTGCCTAGCGAGCAGAGGCAGTCTTCCGAGCTGCATGTCCAATAGTATTATTCTCCCCCTTGAAGTCCTTTAATAGCTTCAAATATCTTAAAACATTCTGTCAGTTTTTTTAAAGCTTATGATTTATAAATAAATTCAAATATGGCCAGGCATGATAGAGCACGCCTTTAATCCCAGCACTCGGGAGGCAGAGGTAGGAGAATAGCCATGAGCTCAAGGCTACCCTGAAGCTACATAGTGAATTCCAAGTCATCTTGGGCTAGAGTGAGACCCTACCTCAAAAAACCAAAAAATAAGTAGATAGATAGATAGATAGGTAGGTAGGTAGGTAGGTAGATAGATAGATAGATAGATAGATAGATAGATAGATAGATAGATAGATAGATAGATAGATAGATAGATAGATTTTTTTAATTTCCTATATGTATGTTGACGGCTAGGATTACAGCTCAGTGTTAAGTGCTTGACTAGCATTCATGTCACTCCAGAGTCACCTCCACTGTGTTCTCACAAACACCAGTCTGTTGTCATCCTTCTCAGTTATTTAAAACTAAGTTAGAATTGATTTATATCTCCTTTTTTCTTTTTTTTATTTGCACATATATGAGTATAACAGGGCCTCTGGTCACTACAAGCCAACTCCAGATGCATGCACCGTTTTTGTGTAAGGCTTTATGTGGGAATTGGGGAATCGAACCTGGGCCAGCAGGCTTTGCATGCAATTACCTTTAACTACTAAGCAATCTTTCCAGCTCAGAATATATTCACATCTATGCCATCAAAACAGACACAACTAGGCCAGGTGTGGTGGTTCACGCCTGTAACCCCAGCACTGTGGGGACTGAGGTAGGAGTATCACCATGAGTTCCAGACCAGCCTGGGCTACCAAGTGAAGCAGGTCAGCCTGCCTTAAAAGTTACTATGTTTGAACCTAGAAAAATTGGGGGAAATTATGTTAGTAATCTAGATCTTAATTTTAAAAAAAAATGACAAGAAGCACAAGAAAATGTAGAGACAGAGGTTTGAAGGAACCTTGTTCTATTCTTCCTAGTTTTTCTCTGGGGAGGCTAGACACCAAAGTCAAATATTAGCCATCATTCAGATTGTTGATTAGACGAGGCAAACTGGAGGAGGGTCATCATAGGACAGTGGTGCCTGTATTCCCAGAATGGAGTAAGGGGTAAACAGTATGTCCATGGTTAGTGTCCATGGAGGGGGAGCATTGGCTCAGCCTTCGAAACACTTCAGATCGGAGGTGGCCTGGTTAGGTGTGGGAAGATCATCAGCCTTTGCCTTCAAATGCGCATTTTCTGCATCTTACAGTGGAAAGTAGGTTCGAGTGGGCAAGCACACATGGTGGCTGTGTTGTCTGCATTGGGAAGAGCGTTTCCTCCAAAGATAGAAATACTAGCAGGAAGGCTGAGTGCCGGCTCTCCTGCGCTCTTTCTGAGGTGCTGGGCTGCAGTCACTTTAGCATCTTGCTTTATGGTGGTTTAAATCCCTCCTAGCTGGAGCGATGGCTCAGCAGTTAAATGCACTTGCCTATAAAACCCTCTTAGACAGGACATCAGTGTGTGTGTGCCATGCATGAAGCCAGGATCAGAGCCTGCAAGGGTGTGGAGAATGGAAATGGAGATACCAGTTTAACATCAAGTGTGTGCCAGACTTCAGTGATGAGAGAAGCTGCAGGTTCATTTCTAGCTAGAAAGCTGATTAGTTCAGAAGACTGCTCTTACAGCGGGGGTTGACGACACGACGACACACGTCCACACCTTTAGTCCCAGCACCGGGAGGCCAGCCTGGGCTGCTGAATGAGTTCTCTCCCTCTGGCCTAAAGTGAGACACCTTCAAAGAAAGTCATTGAGCTGTTCAAAAGATACATTAATGTCACTGTGGTATATGAGGCTCACTCACTGGCTTAGTGCGCCAGGGCTTCCATCAGCTGCGAACAAACTCCAGCTGAGTGCACCACTTTGTGCATTGGCTTTATGTGGGTACTGGAGAGTCCATCCTGGGTCATTAGACCTTAACGCTGAGCCATCTCTCCAGCCTGAAATGTGAAATTCTTTTATTTCCAATTATTTCAGATGCTGAAGATAAGTGTATAATAGAAGGTAACAATTGCACATTTGTCCGTGACTTAAATAAAATCAAACCTTCAGGAAACACAGAATCTCTAGGTAAGTAAGTGGTGATCTTTTTCTGGTTCCTTTTTGAATGCACACAGACTTCCCTCCCTCTTACTGCCCTTACCTCATTCTCTTGCAGAATTACTGCTGAAGGAATTTTTTGAATATTTTGGCAATTTCGCTTTCAATAAAAATTCCATAAATATTCGACAGGTACGTAACATTTTAATATTTGATGATAAGGTGTGTGGTGTTCTACTGTGCTAATACATTTAAAAGTGTCATTTCAAAGCAGTAACACGTGTTCACCTCCACACAGTCATGTGGTTGAGGCCTCCTGGGCTGGGGAACCTGACCCATGGAGCTCAGCATCCACTTTACTGGTAGAGCAGGAGTTGGCACTTAACCTCTGTCACAGCTCTGTGCTGTGCTAGTACCGTATCCTTCAAGCCTGAAAATCACAGTGGTGCACAACAAAGTTGTTATGAACAGAGTATATGTTGCAGTGGAAGGGGTGTGTGTGTGTGTGTGTGTGTGTGTGTGTGTGTGTGTGTATTTGTTTGTTTGCTTGTTTGTTTGTTTAGTTTTTCAAGGTAGGATCTCACTGTAGTCCAGGCTGACCTGGAATTCACTATGTAATCTCAGGGTGGCCTTGAACTCAGGGCAATCCTCCTACCTCTGCATCCTGAGTGCTGGGATTAAAGGTGTGCACCACCACGCCCGGCTGTGTGTGTGGATTTTTTATAGTCAGAACGTTTTAATGGCGCAGGCTGGTCTGGGATTCTGGCTCTTTTGCCCTTGACCTCCCAAACACTGTTTGTTAGGTGTTCACAAACACACTCAGCCATATTTTTTCTCTCTTTCTCTTTTTCATTCATTCTTTTTTTTATTTTTTTCCATGCTACCTTTTTTTAAGGAAAAGTATATTATTTATGGGGCTGGGAAGATGGCTGAGAGGTTAAAGGCACTTGCTTGCAAAGCCTGCTGACCCACGTTCAGTTCCCAAAAGCCAAACACATAAGCCAGACGCAAAAGGTGTTGCTAGTGTCTGGTGTTCTGAAGCGGGAGGAAGCCTTGGTGCACCCCAAACGCACACTTGTTTACGAACACATGCACACATGAAAATAAGTAATTTTTAAGCTACATTACCTAAAAATATTCTTATTGATGACCTAGTGTCAACACCTGTCACCTGAGCACCCACATTTCATAAACCTGAGTTACTTTTCTCCAAAGCATACTCATAAAACCACAGTGGAGAGCAAGCAGTCACACACATGTGCACACATAGCCTGCATACGTGTGTCCAAGTCTTAGGATAGAAATTCGCTCCGATTGTAACGCTGGTGTCTGATGGCTCCTTATCTTCGCAGGGGCGGGAGCAGAACAAGCCCGATTCCTCTCCTCTCCACATCCAGAACCCCTTTGAAGCGGCCCTCAACGTCAGCAAAAACGTCAGCCAGGGCCAGCTGCAAAGGTTCGTGGATCTGGCCCAGGAAAGCGCATGGATCCTGGAGCAGGGGGTTGAGCACCCTTCCCTGGGCAGCGGGCAGCCTTGGGGGCTGGTGGCCCTGCTGCGGCTCTCCCTGGGGAGCAGCACATCCACCCGGAAGAAGAGGAAGAGGCCTTCCAGTGAGAGGGTCAAGAGCTTGTTGGAGTCCATAAAAGGTCACAGCGCCGAGGCCCAGGGGAAAAGGACGATCAGCTCGCAGACATAACCCTGGCCGTGGCCACCGAGACCCCCCAGAACACAGTGAAGGGAACACCACCAGAGACTAGGTTATCCATAGATGCAGATATGTGATGATTAGAATAAAGGTGCAAAATTTGGTGATACTCTTTAACAGGTATTTTTCAATTTAATTTGATGTTTTTAGTTAGCATACAGAGATTCAAGTATGGGTCCTTGTCTCCCTCTGCACCGTGCCCTCTGTTGAAATGGCTCAAGTCTCCTCTCCATATTCTGCCTTCGGAGTGACCTAGACTCACACAGGTCCTGCCTTGGAATGTCTGTGAGCATGGATGTATGTGGGCCAGATGTGGGTAAAACATACAAGCAGTTTTCCATTTTTTAAGCCAAATTTTTCGTTTTTTTTCTACGATTAGTATCGTGGGCTTCCAGTGGGATTCTCATACATAGTGTGTTTCATGGATCCCATCCTGCCAGCAGCCTCTTCCTCGTCTGTCACCTGTATTGTTACTTTCTTTTGTTCTCCCTCCCTAGCTCGCCTTCCCTTGGATCTCTGAAAGTTCCATAACCTATATCCATGCCCACTCACACAAATTGCCCCGCATATAGAATTTAAAGCTGACCGGTCTCCTGTGAGAAAAGACATGGGGTAGTGTCTGTCTTGGTCCAGGATGCTTCCAACAAAGTATTCTTGTTCATGTATGAATTAAAGCAGCTTATTTCTAAAAGTAATGTCCATACTTCAGTCACTTGCACTCATTGAATGTCCCAAGTCAAATGTAAGATACTGATACATTGTAATTTTAAAATAGTTTGTTTTCAAAATAAAACCCTGTTTTTATTAAAATATATAATTTAAAAAATATTTTTGAGCTCTTTGTGAGAACTCCCCTAGAGGAACTAGATATGCCTAGATAGAAATGTGATTTTTATTATATTCTGTGTGGAGTAGCTTTCATTTTCAGAAGCAAGTACTGTAGTGTGTTAAACTGCTGAATATGCCTGGGTCCCAGTGTTTCAGCTGCAAATATAAGTGATAATTGTGCCTTCTGCATTTGGTGGGGTGCCTGTTACCTGACGGGCGCAGGAACCTGTTAGGGCCAAGAGGCTGGCACACAATAATTTCAGAGGCTGATAATTCTGAAATACTTGTCACCACACTGTTTCAGATTTTTTAAAATATTTGAATACATAAAAATCTTGGAGATCCAAATATAAGGCTAATACATGTATCCCAGTGTTAGTTATTATTAATCATTTTGTATGTGATGGAAATATTTCATGGTGTGGAATTTTCTGTTGATGGGATCATGAGCTGTAAGAGTTTTCTAATTTATAACACTTTGGATGTTTCAGAATAGAGCTGTACAACCCGTCTTTCTTCTTACCTATGTGGGTTTTCTGTGGCTGTCACTTCTGGTTTTAAAGGACTGGGCTGGAACCCCATGCTCCGGAGCACTCACACAGCCATACCCCTAACCCTAGCTGCTGCTTTCACTATTGTTTTTCTCTCTAATCAAAACTCAAGTCTAGAACTTGTAATGGTTTTAAATTTTAGGTCAGAAATGATAATGCACTCTGGGCTTTTTGGCGAAATCAGGGAATTTAAGTTCTCTGTCCACATGGCTGTGCTGTTGGATTTCATCTCTGAAGCTACACAGGTTATGTTTTCTTGTTATCGTTCATGGGATTGTTTTTGTCTTTAAACAAAAGGTGTTTTCATTTGTTCAAGGTTGTTGTTTTTGGGAAAGAAGTCAGTATTGATTTTCAAAGCCTAGAAAGCAACTAAAGGTTTCCAAATGAAATGATTATATTTTTCCCCTATTCACAGATATTTGGCTAGAAATTTACTTTTTCACATTGATGTTAAACTTCAACTTAGGGCTGGGGAGATGGCTCAGCAGTTAAAGGTGCTTGTTTGGAAAGCCTGCCACCCATGTTTGATTCCCTACTACTCACATGAAGCCAGATGCACAAAGTGGCACATGTGTCTGGGGTTTGTTTGCAGGGGAAAGGTCCTGGTGTACCCATT
>PVHP010028526.1:0-14900 GCA_004024765.1 Zapus hudsonius | reverse complement strand
CTGAAAGGTGTGAATGTGCCCATGTGTCTCCTTGCTTTTTGTTCTTCTATCTCTCTCTCTTCTCTCTCTTTTCTCTATCTCTCCCTCTCTCTGGAAAGCTCACTCTGTCTCTTTTCATGAACTTCTCCTCTGTATATAAACAAGGTCCTGATTTTCATCACATACACAATTTATAAGTTTTTTTCTATAAAACATAGTGAAAAGACTTGGCCATGGATTTTAGATAGAACCTGTTTCTCCTCTGTCTGAAGGAATAATTATTGATATTATTTATAGAATTATGAATATTATTTTATCTAAAGAACGTAAAACATTAGGGGCATATTCATATAATCAAGAGCTATTTTAATGATGGATTTTAATTTATATGGTTGATTTAGTGCTCATATTTTTGGTGACTATTGTTTGCAATGTTTCTCCAGAATGTCTTCTACCTCCCAGCTGTCTCTTTTCTCTTATAACTCAGTTTCTGCCTCTCTCTTATTTTGTTTGTTCATCATGGGCAGAATTGCCACCCTCTTCAGTTCTTTGCAGTTTTTAATCACAAAGATTTTGCTGAAATTTCCCACTTTTGCAAAAATACACTTTCATCAAGAGAGACAGCTTGTGTCCTGAATTCAGACTTTATGCCATTTTTTGTGGATAATAGCTGTTTTTATGTCCCTGAACCCCTGCCTTTGGACATTTTAGCTTTTTAGCAAAACTTCCAAACCATGTTGACTCTTTTTCTCTATTCTCTACTCCTTCCTGAACTCCTGCCTTTTATCATCGCCTTAGCATGAGTGTGTTGATTTCTCTAGACCACAGTCTCTATTTCTGACCATCATGAAATTTGATCCATCCTCTCAAAACTCTTTGCTGTCTTCCAAAGATGTTCCCGAATTCCATGCCTCCCATAAAGACTTTTCAGCTATCGATCTGCAGGACACAGCAGTCTTACGACCTATGCGGTGTCTTTTATAACTTGAGTCTACTTGTAAATGCCACTGCTTCCACTCTGGTGTTAGCCTTTGAATGTCATTTTCCTTGTTCACTGGTTTGCAGTGTGGAAGCCTTGAACATGCTAGGTAAGTGCTCTGCCACTGAGCTACACCCCTGACATTCATTCATTTTTATTAGAAAAATATGAGTTGTTATGTATTTGTTCATGAATGAATGAATGAATAAAGCAATTATACTTAGAAGCATCACTGTTTTAAAGAAGTGGCTTAACTGGTAGAATATATCCAGCCTATGTGTTGTGAAGGGCTGGCTCCACATGTCACATGTTTGCCGAGGTTACTGAGGGCTCGTTTTAGTGACATCTTTAGGAGGCTGGTTATGGTAAGCACTAAAAGTAGCTGTAAGGTTAAAAGTGGAACACTCTTGAAAGTATTTTGGAAAAGTCTCTCACACTGCCCATAAAGTATAGTGCATAAAGATTTGATCTGTACATGGTTTTTCTCTATGTCGGAGCTTTCTTCAGTTGAATAGCAGATTAAATAGGGGATCTTTTAAAATGTATTTATTTGTTTATGAATGAGAGAGAGAGGAAAGGAGCAGATAGAGAGAGAATGGATGTGCCAGGGCCTCTAGTCACTACAACCAAACTCCAGATGCATGGGCCACCTTGTGCATCGGGCTGGCTCTGTCCCTGCTTGCAAATAAACAAAATCCTCTTGTGGTCTTCTTTTTGCTGTGCCATAATGAAAATAAGACATTGTCCATTACATAGTAAGCAAAAGTCTTACTGTAGACTGAAGTGACAAAAAAAATGGCTTTATTGCCCCGGAAAATTGTATGTTTCCTTTCCATTAGACTTACTCAGTTCTTTAAAATTTTTCTTAAGTTATAGTTTGAATGTAAAATGTCTCCCACAGGCTCATGTGTTTGCACACTTGGACCTTCCCTGGTGCCATTGTTTTGGAAGCTTGTAGACCTTTGGGATGTGTGGCCTAGCTGGTACAGTGGGCTACTAGGGGCAGGCCATGAAGGCTACATAGGCCCCTGGCTCAGGCTTGAGCTCTCTCTGCCTCCTGTTCTGGCTGCCAGTCAGCCAGCTGCTCCTTTGAGCCTCTCTGTAATAGACTGACTGCTGCAACTGTGAGCCAGCACCTTCCATTCGTTAAGCTGTTCTGTCACATGTCCCTGGCATTGTCCCAGCAGTAAGAAAGGTAATCCAATCACAGGAAAACTCATTTCAAACTATGTAGTTGATGTGAATGCCGTCTTAGTGAAGTTGTGGTTAATTTTTATCCATTTATTTATTTGAGAGAGAGAAAGAGACAGAGAGACAGAGAGAGGAGAGAGAGAGAGACAGACAGACAGACAGACAGAGAGACAGACAGAGAGACAGGAGAGAGAGCATGGGTGCACCAGTACTCCTGCAGACAGTCCCGGAATGCTGTTAAAGCTCTGAAGTGTACTATTCCGGACACTTGTAAAAACACTAAGGAAAGAGTCTTCGACTTCCTCTTCTTTTCCTATAAAGAAGACTTGAGATGACATGACCTGAGATTGCAAATATCTTACATTTGCACGCTTTGTTTCCAAGGAGATGGGGCAAGGGTATTTTTCACTTTCAAAATAGTGGACTTTTGAATTGAAACCAAGAGGACTTTAACCAATGTGGGGAGAAAAAGGGGGTATGTCACCACGTTAGTTTGCAATTCTTCTAGACGCTTCGGAGCAGAACACCATTGAATGCCTCCAACCCCCCATCTGGCTCTGAGAAGTACTGGTTAATATTTTATGTCCCGAGGTTGCCTTGGAGCAAGAGAGCAGTATAGGAAGATTTCTCATCTTCTGGAAGAAATGGTACTTTAGGGATTTGTGTGTTATTTAGTTGACATTCCATTTTTAGGGACATTAAAAATTGCTAACAGCTCACCTTTCCCATCACAAAAGAGAAAAGAGGATAAGCAATTGTATGGTTCCTTTCTGAATGTACTAGTAAATGTTGATGGAACAGATAAGAAATTTTGTGTCTGAATGTTATTTTTCTGAGACTGTTCCTCTTGAATCTAGTGAGTCGATTGAGATATCTTTGCAAAGTTTCCAGGACACCCAGTGCACTGCCCCGAGTTGACTTTCCAAAGGAAATGGTCTGGCTTCCTCCTGCTCATTTCCCTGAGCCAACAGATTATTCATCTGCCTGCCTGACATTCAGCTCCTATAGAGGAGGAGCTGCAGAGAACGTATCAAATATCCCTCTGAAGTCTGAAAATCGCTCTTCCTTTGAGACATTGGTGCTTCCCTGAAGATGGCACAGTCCAAGACCCAAAAGAAAATGTCTTCTTTTTAGTTTTTCTTTCTGAGGTGCTAGGGATGGAACCCAGGGCCTCACACATGCTGGGCTGGGCCACTGAGGAGTATCTCCAGCTCATGGTGTCTTTTCTGGTTTTTCCAGGTAGGGTCTCACTTTAGTCCAGGCTGACCTGCTCTGTAGTCCCAAGCTAGCTTCGAGCCCACATTGATCCTCCTACCTCTGCCTCCGGAGTGCTGGGATGAAAGGTGTGCATGCACCACGCCTGGCCGTCCTGAAGTGTGTCTATTGAAGTATGTTGTATCACAAAATCAGAGACACAGGCAGCAGATCTCAAAGAATTGAACACTGGTGTGTGTAAGCTAGGGAGTGGCCTCAGTGTGGGCAGAAGTCATCTGCATCCTGGAGAAGATCTGTGAGATTTTGGAAGACACAAAAAAGTTTTTTTTAATTGCAAAACAAAGCACCTACTACCCTTGTTCCCCTGTACTGTGGTAATTTAGCCCTGCGAATGTCAAAACAAATTATCAGCCTTTGAAAACTAAGGACCACCTCTAAGACTGTGCATTCCCTGAAAACCCTCAAAAGCCCCTAGGACTGGGCATGGTGTGGGGGTAGACTTGCCTAGCATGCATGCGAAGAAAAAACTAAAACACCCTCAGTCAGGAAAGGGGTTAATTCATATAAAGTAGCTATTGGAGGACCGTGTGTTTGCATGTGTTTGCGTGTGTGTGTGTGTGTGTGTGTGTGTGTGTGTGTGTGTGTGTGTGCATCTCCCCTCCACTTCAGGTCTAAGGCTGAATGTAAAATCACTAGGATTTAGGACCAACATTGTTTCTGCCTTCCTTTCCCTTCTCCTAAGAAAAAAATAAAATTAATAATAAGCACCCAGTCTATGAAGACTGCTCTAACACCCTCGGACATGGCCGCGCTCCCCCCTCGGCCAGGGCATCTGGAGTCTGTTGCTCTGGCCGCAGAATCCAGCACTCTGGGGGCTTGTCCCTTGTGGATTTGGACTACTCAATCAGATTCTGCAAACCTTTGGTTTTCTCTTGAGCTGACCGAGGGAGCCTTTCTACCTTGTGCTGGAGAGTGTGCTGACAAGGCTGAGAATGAGGTGGTTGGTAGGGGAGGAAAGTTACATGGCCCAGGCTAGCTTTGAACTTGACATCTTGGCATCCTCTGGCCTTTTGAGTGCAGGGATAGAGGCTGTAGGTGTAGTTTTGAGCCAAGATGCAGTAGCTTCAGGAAGACACTTTCTGTGTTTCTGTTCTAGGGCAGGCTTCCTGTTTATACCTTGGAAAGGCAAAGTCTACACTAGGTGCCTGGAGATCTGTTTTGCATGTGTTCATTTTGTTGTCCATTCAAGAATCATTGGATTGTGCCCTGGGGCAACAGAAAAAACTGGTGTGGAGCCTATACCAGCTGAAGCTTTAGAAGAAAATGGGCCTATTGGGTCATTAAATAGTACTATGACAGGTCTTGTGAAGGAGATTTGGAGGCCAGGTGGCATTTTTCTTTGAAAAAATATACTTCAAAGTTGTTGCCAGGTCAATAGCCAGCAGCTAAGCTTTATTGGAACCTAAAAAGTTCTTGGAAAAAAAATCTAAGCTTTTAGGTAACAAATCCTGTCACTAGCTATATGTGAGAGTATTATTAATAATATGACTAAACCCAGGGCCATGTATACTACGTATGCATATACTCCACCACTGAGCTTCATGTCCTGCTCAGCTCGTCTTGTTATTTCCACTTTTGTAGGTGAGCAAATAGACATGACAAAATGGAGTGATTTGGTCAGGATGTGTAGCCCCAGAGCTGTTATCTGGTCTTTCTTTCTTTCGTTCGTTCGTTCGTTCATTCGTTCGTTCATTCCTTCTTTCCTTCTTTCTCTCTCTCTTTCTTTATTTTTTTCTTTCTTTCCTTCTATCATTCATCTATTCTTTGATGCTTGCTGGTTTGTATTGAGGTGTAATCTTGCTGTTCTGCTCAGGTTGGTCTCAAACTCCTGGGCTCAGCTAATCCTTCTATCTCTGCCTGCCAAGTAGCTGGACAATCAGTGGGCAACACTATTGCACCTGGCTCGCCGTTGTACTTAATAGAGAATTGTGCACAGGGGGTATTATTATATCAAGTTTTATTTTTATTATTATTTTACTTTCCTGGACAGCAGGGACTTTGTCGTATTTGTTAAACAATTGTCAGCTTGGGGCATGGAGAGATTTAGCTCACTGGAGGACCACTTGCTTAGTCAGTGCGAGGCTCTAGATTTGGTCCTTAGCAGTGGGGAAAAAATTCCCAACATGTTGCATGGAGGCCTGTCCAAAATATTTTTGAGTGAGTTAGCAAATTCAAATATTTCATAATTCAGAATGAATAATTCTTTGAGGAAATGTTAATGCCTTTACAGCACCTTTCAGTATCTTATAAAAATAAATACTTAATTCACGTCTGAAGAATAGTTAAATAAAAATCTCTATTTATTTACAAGCAGACAGAGAGAGGGGGAGAGAGAGAGAGAGAGAGAGAGAGAGAGAGAGAGAGAGAGAGAGAGAGAGAGAGAGAGAGAGAGAGAGAGAGAGAGAGAGAGAGAATGGGCACTCCAGGGCCTCCAGCCACTGAAAATGAACTCCAGATGCATTCACCACTTTGTGAATCTGGCTTTATGTGGGTTTATTGGGGAATCAAACCTGGCAGGTGCCTTAATCATCATTAGTATTTAATCAAGAAGATAGAGATGAATGATTCTATGTGACTGAGTAATTTTTTGTTATAATAAATAAAATTTGAATTTATTCATATTTACTGCATTTAAAATTTTGCTGAGTTTAGATTTTTCCAGGTTTAGGTTTCCAGTGTTTTTCCATTTAGTAAAACAAAAAATACTTATTGAGGTAGGGTCTCACTGTAGCCCAGGCTGACCTGGATCTCAGGCTGGCCTCAGACTCATGGTGATCCTCCTACCTCTGCCTCCCGAGTGCTGGGATTAAAAATGTGTGCTGCCACACCTGGCCCATGAATGCTTTTTAACACATAAAGTAGTTGCAGACTGTGCACAAGGGAGAGGCCGATACAAGGATTTCAGATACCTCTGACCTTCGAGTGGGAATTTTTCCTTGTTTGCATATAAATGTCAAATGCACAGGAGCCAAGTTACACTTAACAAGATCAGAGTTCTTATTATTCTTTATTTTAGGAAATGAATTCAATTTATTTATTTTTAGTAGCTAAAGCTTACATGTGATAGAACATTTAGAAGGATCAAACATGCAAATAGTGAGATGAAAAAATTAGATGAAATTCTTCTCTGCATCTGTATTTATGGGTGTTTCCCTGATGTATATGGATGTTAAGTATTTCTGGTAACTATTCATATGGATTCTTTAACAAATGTCTGTTAAGGCCCTTTGTACATTTTAAAATGAGATTACTTCTTTTCTGATATTGAGTTGAGTTCCTCATATTTTATTATGTGTTACCGATTGGGTACATGTCCAGTCTGTGGCACTATTGGGAGGTGGGACCTAGTGGCAGCTCTTAGGACACTGGGGTGGGGAACAGGCCTCCTGGGCCACACACTCCTGCCATGATATGCCACTGACTAGCTGTTTTCTCATTACTGTAACCAAATACCTGGGCATAAGCAACTTAGAGAAGGAAGTATTTATTTTGGCTTGCAGCTCATGGAGAGAGGGTCCATCATGGCAGCGGGAACATGAAGCAGCTGGTCACACTCAGTATCTGGGTTTCTGTTAGCTTGAGCTGTATTTAGTAGTGGACATTTGGATTTAGAGTTTGTGCACATGGGACTAGAACACATAGCCCCTTATGGATTCTGATTTACCTTCTTCACAGCTCGGCTTAGTACTTCTGTATGTGTGAAGTTATACTCACCCTTCTAATCTTATACTCTATGGAGTCAAAGTATTTTCCTCTTAGGACACGGCCAAACTTACGGGTGGTTGGACTCTGGTGGCTCCAGTGTTCTGTGCCTTTGGACTTCCTATCCAGCCGATCAAAGAGGTTGGCTGTGACTTGAATATTGTAGAATGAGAAAGACTATTAAAAGGAATTTAATTCTTCCTTTAGGGATAATTATTTGCAACATGAAGCAGCCCTCCAATGGTGGACTATGCCTGTAGATTTTGTAAAGATCTTGCCAAGGTGATAACCCTCCTCTGACATGCTCTCCAGTTTCTCATGAAACCTTAGCCAAACTTGGATTTTATGAGAAAGAAGTTTGAAGAGCTTGATATTTGTGCTTCAGGATTATGGTATAAGGTGTAAAGGTGACTTTTAGCAGACTTCAGAGAACATATTAGTTGTAACTTTACTAGAATTGTGTTAATCCAGGTGATATTCTGTATGAATTTACTTTGTACTGTTGTGTGGACATTTGGCTTATTTGTCTTTAAATGATATGGTAGAGAAGCCAGCGAATGTTTAGCCTTTTTTTTGGGGGGGGGAGTAATCTTGGCTTTTTAAAAGTTTTTTTTTTTTTGAGATAGGGTATTGCTCTAGCCCAGCTGATCTGGAATTCACTATGTAGTCTGTGTGGCCTTGAACTCACAACAATCCTCCCACCTCTGCTGGGATTAAAGAGTCTTGATATTTTTATTTTATTTATGAGAGAGAGGGGGTGGCAGAGAGGGAGAATGGGCATACCAGGGCCTCCAACCACTGCAAAGGAACTCCAGACACACCTGCCACCTGTGCATCTGGCTTTACGTGGGTCCTGGGGAATTGAACTTGGGTTCTTCTGCTTTGCAGGCAAGTGCCTTAATCACTAAGCCATCTCTCCAGCCTGAATCTTGACATTTTAATGAGCATCTGTAATACCAAGATATGTCTTTCCTACATGAGCAGCTGTGGTTACCGCACTCTCTTAACTGAAGTATAAAATAAAATAATGACACTTTCTATTGTGTTCCAGAAATCCTGGATTGAAGGTGTATTCAACAAGAGAGAATGTAACAAATTCATACCCAGTTCCAAAGACCCTCACAGGTATACATTTTAATTACATTCTTCTTTCTTTTCTTTTTAAGGTTTAGAGAGACTTTATTAGATTAAGAAGGGAAACTATAGGAGACTCCCACCATTAGGGAAAAAAGCCTATGTGGGAAAGAAGCCCCAGCCCCTGGTGGCTGTGGTGAAGGGTCTTACCTAAGCCTGGAGATTCAGAGTCTGTGCTGGCCCACCAAGAGAGGAGAGGAAGTACATTTTTCTTTCTTGAGCAACACTACTTAGAATACTATTGGAAGAAATATAGAAATATAATTTGTTTAGGATTTGATAGTATCTATACAGTTAGTATTTATTCATTTTAATGTGTATTTTTTTCACTTCATAAAAGCATGACATGGGTATTATGAACAATATACTAAGAGACTTTGTTTTTTACCTCACTTCAGCCCCAGTACTGGCCACCATGGAGATTCCTGTTAAATATCTGTTTTAAGAATTAATGAAGTATAAGCAGAGAAAAATTACACAAAATACTTCACTGTTGATGCTGCTGTATATAGTCCAGCTCCTCCTGAAGGGAGGAGGGATGTTATCGGAAGTGATAACTGCATTCCATCAAGATTGCACAAACCATCTACTACATCTGCATGCTGAATATTTACTGTGTTCTGAATATTTCTTATCCCCCAACTGAAGTATAATAAGGTCTGGGAAGTTTCACACACTGTGCATAGGATCCAAGCGGGTACTTTCAATCCATTTGCCTCCCCAGAGCCTGTTTGTTTGAGCAGATGACAGGCAACAGAGCAGTGGTTTGAGTCTGGCTACTCTGAGTTCTTGACAACCCTTTTGGAAAATCTCCTCGTAGAACAAAGTTCACCAAGGTAGCTGGTGAAAGGGGAAAAAAGGTCCATGGAAAATCCCTCAGGGTAATCATGTGCGTGCAAGTCAGATTGGATGGCATTGACCCGATAGGAGCCATATTTCAATTACGGGAGCCAATCTATTTTAGATTCCTCTGAGCTGGTGGCCTTATATTCATTTAAAGTTTAGAAATCACGAGTATATGCTTATGGCAGGCGTATGGTGAAGTTCTTGAAATTCTAGTTCTTTGGGGAGGACTAAAATAGTGTTGTTCAATGTCTTCGTTAAACATTGACTAGTCCTACCTTCGCTGAATTACCCAGGGTTGGTGAGCCTTGTGATTGGAAATAGTTGTTTTGCCTTTCTACAAAATGTTTATAGAATGCCAGGGTAACACTGGGTTTTTTTCCTTTTATCTTTATGGTTTCTTATAATGTGACGGTGGGTGCAATGGAAAGCAGATTGAGTCCAAGTGGCTTTTACCTCTGTAAATGAAAAACTGTCTTCATAGTTACCTTGGATCTCATGAAAGTGATTAAAGCAGACTTGAGTCTGGAGATGTAACTCAGTGGTAGAGTCTGTGCTTAGTTGGACATGTGGCCTTCCACTCAATCCCCAGCATCTGATAAGAAGAGAAAAATTGTCATAATTTTTTTTTTGAGACTGGGTCTCAGTATGTAGCCCAGGCTGGCCTTGAACTCATGTTTCTCTAGCCTCAGCTTCCTCGGTGCTGGGATTTAGACGTGTGCCAACCACACCTGGCTCTACTCATCATAATTCTAAGAGTGATCTATGGCTTGCTATATTTTATGAGTAAACAGTCTCCATTTGTGATGACATACATAATAAACTAACAATCTTTTTATTTTTTTTTAAATTTAGATGTACTCCAGGCTGCCAAGTCTGCCACAAGTTAGTCAGGTGAGATTTGAATGGATAAGCTTCCTTTTCATGTTCAGACGTGGAGTGGAAAACTCCCAGGGAGAGTATTTTCAACCCTCTAGAACCTTCTCAGAGGTTCTAGGAGGGAAGCAGAGCCACTGGTAAACTCTCCATTGAGGATCAGGCATTCTCTCAAGGAAGGTTGTCCTCTTCAACTGAGCATGCAGCCTAGGGTGAGATGCCCACGGTGTACTGAGGAAGGAAGGAGACACCCTTCCAGCCAGCCAGATCACCTGAATCAACCCCAGTGGTCAGTGGAGTGACAGAGGCCATTGCCGATCACCCTCACATCCTGCTTAGGTCTTGAACGGACTCAGTGCAAGGTGCCTACTATTGCACTGGGAGGGGAGAGGTGTTCTGAGCAGTTTCTGTTTTGATTGAGCGTGCTTATTTGAATGTAATAGACTCTGTGAGTTACATGCTTATTTCAATGCAATAGACTGTGAATTACTGAGACGTGCAATGTCTAAAGGCCTTTGGCAAGAGCTGTAACTTGTAATTTTACTGTACCATCATATGTATATATGTATATAGTCCAGCTCCTCCTGAAGGGAGGAGGGATGAAATGAGTGATAAAATGAGACTCTGACTTGCGTACGCAGAGATGTACTCTTCATCTGTTCTGCCCACTCTTGTGTACATCATCCTTTCTCTGCCTCCCGATTGGTGGGCTTAATACCTTTCTCTTCCCATGTTCATTTAGAATATTTAAAACTTTTAATTAACACATTTCATACATATATAATGTATTTTGAACATAATTCCCTCTTGTCATCTCCTCTTGTTCCCCCCTCACCATCCTCCTTCCACGGAACCCCGTCTCTTTTCAACTGTCCCTCCTCTACTTTGATATCTTTCCTTTTTCCCCTCGTCCACCATGCCTGATAGGATGCTGATGGCCCAATGTTGTGCAGTCCTTATACAGGCAACGGCAGTCACTGTGATTTTGTAAATGCAATGATTGCGTTGAGCACAGAAGACAGTGTTGCACAGCTTTCCTCCCATCCTTCGGCTCCCACAGTCCCTCAGCCCCTCCTCTGCCATGTTCCCTAAGGATCTTTCTTGGCCCTATGTTTACATATGTTTCTAGTGATGGTTCTAAGCTTGACTGTGTCTGTAATGTTTCATTGTTTCTTATGCTAATTAATATTCCTTTATTTTATGTGAAAATTGTGTATTGCATGAGGTCATTTTCTTATGTTCCTCACATTTCTCATAATATATGTATTTTAGCTTTTTAAAATAGCTTCATGATAGCATACTTGACCTAGAATAAACTATGCATATGACCATTTTAAAACCTGCGTTCTGCAAATGTGCATGGGTATGTGGTGTGTGCGCATGTGTGTGCAGATGTGAATCCCCCATGAGCACACATGCAGAGGGCAGAGGAGAACATCAGGGCTCCTCCTCTATCATTGCTCATTCGTGTGCTTCCTTAAGATGGAGTTTCTCACTGACCCCAGAGCTGCTATATTCACTCACACTGACTGGTCAGTAATTCTCCTGTTTGGGCTACTCACAGGACTGGGGTTACAGGTATGTGTGACTATGCCCAGCTGCCTGTGTGGGTGCTGGGGAACTGAACTCGGCCATCATGCTTGTGTAGAATGTGCTTTTACCCACCAAACAATCTCCTTAGCCCTTTCATTTTTTTTTGAGACAAGGGTAATCCAGGCTATATCTTCACTGTAACCCAGGTTAGCTCAGGCTAATCTTTAACTGGTAGCAATCTTACTGCCTCAGCCTCTCAAGTGCTAAGATTACAGGTGTGAGCCAACATACCCAACTGGATCTTCAAGAACTCATGATCTTATAAAACTTAAACTCTACATCTGTGAAACAACTCCCCACTGCCCCTTTCTCCATGCCTGGTGACACCATTCTACTTTGAATCTCTGGATTCTGAATCCAAAGGAGTTTGGCTCTTTTAAGTAACTCATACAATGGAATCATGTAAGACTGTCTTTTTTGTGACTGGCTTATTCAATTGACATAATATCCTCAAGATTCAAGATTCCGTGTTGTGATAGATGTCAAAATTTCCTTTCTTTTTGAGGTTTAATAGTATTTCAGAATATGTCTATACCACATTTTACTTACCTAGTTGTCTGTAGATAGATATTTAATAGTACATAATAGTATTCCAGTACATGTACATAACCACATTTTATTGATCTAGTTGTCTGTAGGTAGATTATTTGGGTTTTTCTTACTCACAACTCTTCAATTGATATTTGGGTTTTTTTTTACAATTCTTGAGAATAACACCTCTATGACCATGAGTTCACAAAAAAGTTTCAGTATTTTGTAGATATTTCCCAGTTGACTTTGTGACTAGGTAAAGAAGAGAACCGTTGAAGATAATTTGAAAGGTGCAGATGATCCAGTGCTATAAATGTAATATAAATCTTGATGTGAATTTTAGAGAATTATTAACATATGACATCTATGTACTAGTATAGGAGAATGATAAACATTACATCAATTTTCCATTTTTGAAGTGACTTGTTTTCCTCAACTCAGGTGTTACTGTGGACGATTGAGTCAAGACCATCATGGGATAGATTATGCCTGGACCCTCTCAGCTGCTAGAGGCAATGAAAACGAACAGTGGACTGTTGAAAAGCATACAGTGAAAAGCCCCACAGATGCCTTTGGTACCATTAATTTCCAACATGGAGAACACATCTACCATTCCAAGGTTTGCTCATAACACAAATCATGTAACTAGCTTCAGAGGATAACCTGCAAATGAATCTGAGGGTAGAAATCATCACATCATGTGGCTTAATTGCAAAAGTATCATTGTTCTGAGTCCCATTGTCAGATCTAGCCTGTCCCTCCCTCTCCTTGATGTCTGAGGGCACTGTACACATTGTGTGTCCTGCTTGGAGTTTGATCTTTCATTGAGGTTATGCCCTGCACAGAAGAGCATGGTTTACTGTTCTTGAGACAATTGACACAGGACTATCTGCATTTTTATTTATTTATTTATTTATTTATTTATTTATTTATTTATTTATTTATTTATTTATTTATGAGAGAGAGAGAAAGAGAGACACAGAGAGAGAATGAATATGGGTATGGCAGGTCTTCTTGCCACAGCAAACTCCAGATGCATGGACTCCGCTGTGCATCTGGCAAGTGCCTTTAACCACTGAGAAGTCTCCCAACCTGACTGTCTGTTTTCCTAAGGAATTTACTGAAGTTGCTAAACAGGAACAGGTTGTGTTAGCTAGCTTTCTGTTTTTAACCTTTTATTGATAACATGCACACATATAGGCAATATAACATGATCATAGGTCCTATCCACCACCCTTCTTCTTCCCACTCATAATTCCCCCCTTACACTGACTCCCTTCTTTCCAACTAGTCTCTCTTCTATTTTGATGTCATCATGCTGGTCTTATTTAGAAAGCACCAGCCACTGTGAGGTCGTGAATACAACGTTCACTTTGTGTCTGGAAGACAGTATTGTAAGCATTCTTCCCCTTTCTTTGGCTCTTACATTATTTCCACCCTTTATTGCAATGGTCCCTGAGACTCGAGGGGTTAAATAGAGATGTCTCACTTAGTGATGAACACACCGTTCCATTGTCATCATTGCCATTTCCTCTCAGCACTTTGGTGAGTCTGCCTAGTGGTCACTACCATCTGAAAGGAAGCTTCTCTAACCACAAGTGAGAGTAGCATTAATATATCGGCATAAATATAAGTATTGAGGGGGCAGTTTGGTGGGCATAATCTATCCATTTAGATAGACAACACTAGTAATTTCCCCCCAAGGCCTTATGAGAACCCTTCCCAGGCATAGGCTTTACAAACATTTTATTTATAATTTATTGAGAGCGAGCGAGAGAGAGCGAGCGAGCGAGCGAGCGAGAGAGAGAGAGAGAGAGAGAGAGAGAGAGAGAGAGAACAAGGGGCCTCTTGTTTCTGCAAACAAACTCCAGATGTATGCACCACTTTGTGCATCTGGCTTTATGTGGGTCCTGGGAAATCCAAGGCCATCAGGCTTTCAAGCAAGTGCCTTTAAACACCGAGCCATGTCTCCAACCCCCAAAAGAGAAGCCATTTTTGTTGTTGTTTTTCGAGGTTGACATGGAACTCACTCTGTTGTGATCTTCCTGCCTCTGCCTCCTGAGTGCTGAAACTAAAGGCATGTGCTAGCACACTCAGCTGCCATAGACTTTTGATTAGGTTTCCCTCTTATGGAATGGGCCTCAAGTCTAATCAGAGAGCAGGTGGTTTCCCCCCAACAGGTATGCCACCATTGTACCAGTTTGCACACTTGGCCTGGCTTGCCAGCCGTCAAGCCTGCATGGTCCACTGCTGGTTAAGACTGATCACTTATCTCTTCCAACAGGATGCACAGCTCTTTCCGGCATCCTGACAGCTAGCCAGCAGAAAGAAGGCTTTCAACTCAGCTCCAGCTTGAGCTTGTGTCTGCAGCCCAAGCATCTAGTTCTGGTGGGCAACCAGGATTGGCTAGCTTTCTGTTACTATAACAAATGCCCAAACTAATCACTTTCCATAGAGATGAGGTTTATTTTGGCTCTTTAGTGGTGTCCTTCTAGGATTGGTTGTCCTGTAGCTTTGTACCTGGGATGAGAAAGTGTATTATGATGGGGAGGGTATTGTAGAGCAAATGATTTACCTCACAGCCAAAGCAGAAGAGGCAGAGCAAGAGGCAGTTTTAGAAGAATTACATTTTCAGTAATCATTCCTCTTGCGTGTAACTATCTGCATAGATTTTTGCTTTAGTTAGCAGAATTCCCCTCATTCTCCACTCCCTTTTGGAAGCTGATTCTCATAGGATTCTCTTGAGTTTTAACTTTGTGTTTACCTCTACTTCCTCTCCATGTTTTCTTTCCTTCCT
>PVHP010028525.1:0-23173 GCA_004024765.1 Zapus hudsonius | reverse complement strand
GATTACATATCTGCTTTTTCCATAGATTAAAAAAATCGGATATTTCCCAATGCCACAACTTGAGCTGAAAATTTCCTTCCCCAATCTGACCTCAGATGGATATCCTGTGCTATACCCAACCGGATGGTCATCTACAGATGTAAGTCACGTGTGTGTCACGGTTAGGTGATTTCTGTCACCTTTCACCTGGCGTGTGTGCCTATGTTCTGCTCGATACTTGTGGTGGAGTCATTAAAGGAGAGGCGATAGGAAAATTAACAGCTCCAGTGGTCATTCGGGATGTACCACTTCTGTGCTGCTGCTACAACCAGTGAGCTGGTGCTGAACTCCAAATGTTTGCACCCGAGACCCTCAGCCTAACGAAGCTAATAGGTCACACCCACAGGTGCAAGGTGCTGTGATTTTGGATTATCTTTTAGGATCACTATTCAATATAGTAGGTATCAGATAATTAGCTGTTGATGTATACCTAAAAGTTTGTTCTACCTTTATTTTTTTTAGTGAAGCAATTCTTTAAAGAAATATCTTGTGTTGGACTGGAGAGATGGCTCAGCGGTTAAGGCACTTGCCTCTAGTGCCTAAGGCCATGCGTTCAATTCCCCAGGTCCCACATAAGCCACACCCACAAGGTGGTGGCCCTGGTATACTCTCTCTCTCTCTCTCTCTCTCTCTCTCTCTCTCTCTCTCTCTCTGTATCTCTCTGCTTGAAAATGAATAAATAAAATATTTTTAAAAAGAGAAATATCTTGTGTTCTCGCTAGGTATACACAGTTGTACGTACAGTAGAATGGTGTCCACTTGCTCCAGACAATGGTCTCACTTGATCAGACTATATGGTGATTTTATGGTTCAGTGTAAAAAATGCAGAAAATCGCAGGACATCTTAAACTAGCACGTGTATGACTTCAGTATTGGACAGTCTGTCTTTGTTAAAAAACAATTTTAAAATTATACTCAGAAACAAAAAGTAATGGTAGTATTTGGTTTGTAATCATATAAATGTTTTCTTGAGGGAGAAAAAAAAACACATTACAATCGTCCTCTAACCCAGAAAAATAAAAACAGCCAACCTATGGAGGAAGAAATGATAACCCTTTATTTTTCCTTAATAGAAATGTAATGAGTAAGCATGGAATAGTGAAGCCTACATTTATTTCCTTCCTCCTCCACCACAGTGAGCACCATGGTACCAGAGATGGCTGTCCAGGGGACTCTTCTGGCCTCCCCCTCTCACGACGGGGTCTTTACCAAGGACAGGCTATGAGTCCCAGGCTCTTCATGTCACTGACTTTTGTCTCTCTGACTTTTGATCTTGCCTAATAAGGAAATGTCCCTTGTTCTAGAATGTAAACTGCAGACCCCAGAGCCTTGAAGACCCTCTTGGTATCAACTCTGGCAAGAAAACAATGCTATCAAAATCGAAGGATCTCAAACGAGGCACAATTCAGGTAAATTAAGTGACATGTTTTTCTTTATGTTTTTCAAGTGGAATCAATTTAACTAGAATTTAGCAAGAATTTAGCTTTTGTTTGTTTTGGTTTTGGTTTTTTGGGTGTTTTTTTTTTCTTTTTGGTAGGGTCTCACTCTAGCCCAGGCTGACTTGGAATGCACTATGTAGTCTCAGGGTGGCCTCAAGCTCACAGGGATCCTCCTACCTCTGCCTCCCGAGGGCCGGGATGGAAGGCCCGGCTCTACGTGTTTTAGAATGTAGACTTTGGTCAGATGACAGGAATACTCATGTGCATCTCTGATACTGAAACAGGACTGCAGCACCTGCAGGATGGCTACCATCACGTGTGGTCTCTTTCCTTCTGACGTGAGCCAAGTGAACGTTTCGCTTATCTTGTGGAAACCAACCTTTATAAAGGTAAGTGTAGCCATTGAACAACAGCAGCAAGTGTTTCTATTGAGTATGTGTGTGCAGATCTCGGCACTGCCAGGGAAATAACCCCAGACTGGGTGGCTCTGGGGACCTCATGGGAGACCCAGCACTACTTGACCAGAGCCAGTATTCATACTGACTTCACGGAGTCTCTCTCCTTATTCTTCACATCAGAAGAGAGGAACACCTCCCTGGTTACATTAAAATGTAAGCTTATCTTAATAGTTCCTAAAGTGTGTCAGGTTTAAAGAACTGTAAAGCAGCAGCCCCCAACATCACATAAAAGAGAGGCAAGAATATATGGTGGGCTTGTGTTTGAACACTTTCATTCTGTGTAAATATATTTTGGGAGGACATTTTTAATCCCCGATGAAGCTACATCTATCTTACTGCCAACTACTTTAAAACGTAGCTTATCATATTCTGTGTTGTTTCTATCTTAGTAAATTTTTAGTTGAACATATAAATTGCAAAAAATTTTTAGGCCTGAGCATATTAAGTTGCTAGTTTGGATGTCATGAACATTGTCTATTGTCTATATATAAATCTCATTTTATGATGTAGTCTTTTAATGCCTACATACATGATAGTAAGCAAAGTTCAAGGTGGTTTGTTTTTCGAATGAGATATCTGAGTGGAAAATATTTTGAAAGGTTTCATGCTCAGGTGATTTTCTGGGTGGGGTGTGAAGGACTCAGTCACTGGTGGGTACGATGAGCTTTTGAAGTTAAGGCTGGTGCTTTAACACTCAGAAAAACCTTTAATACCTGGACCACTCAAATATGGTAAGTTCTGATTTTTCTTAATATTTTATTTATTTATTTGCAAGGAGAGAGGAGAGAATAGGCGTGCCAGGGCCTCCAGCCACTGCAAACAAATTCCAGATACTTTGTGCATCTGGCTTTACGTGGGTCCTGGGGAATCAAACTCTGGTCCTTCTGCTTTGCAGGCAAACTCTTTAACCATTGGGCCATCTCTCCAGCACCAGTTCTTATTTTTGACTGGCAGGATATATTCAAAGCATCCTTCCCTCTTTTCAGGCACATTTTTCCAGCTTGAATCTTACCATAAGGGGAGAACTTCAGAGCGAAAACTCATCTCTGGTTTTAAGCAGTAGCAACCAAAAACGAGAGGTGAGTTCATCTGTAAACTCTGACCACAGTACACATTTCCTCCAATTTTATGACATGTTGGAGAGTTGCCTGTCCTCACTTAAGCCGGGACCGATATGGCTCAGTGACAGGTGCAACATGCTTTATATTTCAATAGCTTCAAATGTATTTTCCACTGTGCTTCCTCCCACAAAACAAGAAAAAATCATATTCACAATTAAGGTGTCATATTTCACTGCTGCCTCTAACTGTCACAGGGACTTTCCTCAAAAACTGATATTATCAACTGAAGATGAAGTCTGAAGAGCAGCCTAGTTAAATATATATATATAAATATATATATATATATATATATATATATAGTATCCAGAAATATAGATGAATCTTTAAAGCTTTTTTTTTTTAAATTTAGTCATTAGGCAATTGAAACAACTTCGATGGAGAATTCTAAGTCCGATTCAGATGGAGTCCTTGGCAAAATACAAGTTTTGTTTTCTCTCTCTTAGCTTTTTTATAACATAAAATCAAAGGACTTGCCTCTAGCATGATGGCAGGGTGTCTCATATTTACAGGGATTTGCGTGTGCGTGTGGGTATGCCTATGTGCACTGTCACTAAGTGTGTGTTCTTGAGGAAGAGGACAATTTGGGCCCATTAAGAGCGTCTGGCTCCCTAAGCATCATGCTCTGGTGTGGCGTCACTGAAACCCCAAAAAGGTCTAGATGAATGTCTTTGGAGAAAACATATTTCTAATCCATAAACATGTCGTGGGAAAATGTTATAAGTAGTTTCGTTTCTCCTAAATGTCACTTAAGGATTCCCTTGGGGATATTTAATCCAACATTGCATCCTAAAAGAAAACAAGCTAATATTACTAAAAATGACTCAAAGCGCTCATTTCGTAATTGTGACACCCCAAGGCAGTCGCTGGTCTCCTCTGACGTCACTTGTGATTGCTGTAAATTCCAGAGACTATTGTAGATGAAGTCAAGGTCTGTCTTGAATGACTCGTTCTGTCTTTCACTACACTTGGGCTGGTGGTTCTGTGGAGTGATGGGAGTTGGGGTGGGATCTCCCAACAGCAAACATCTCCTGTGGCTGGTTTCCTGTCCTGCCCAACCCTCCTTCGAGGTCCAGGAACTGAAATGTTTCAAGTTAATATGAACTCAGAAACTTGAGCTACTATTGACCACCAGGAACTACTCCAGATTTATTTTTTGTTCAGAGAGTAAGGTATGGGCCTCAGAGCTTCCTCACTGGAGTTAGGATGTCATGCTGAGAGCCACCAACGTCTTAAGGACATTGTGGTGAAAAATCAGAATAATACAAAACAGAGATAAGTCAGCTGAAAGAGACAGTGAGCCGGAAGAGAAAGCACGCTGGGGGTAGATGCACATACGTGCATTTATCTGGGCAAATGAAATCAGCAAAGTTTATTATATAAAATTCCATTTGCATCTCACCGGAATTGCATCCCATTAGAATTATAGCCAAGAGACCTACCCAGGTTTTTATTGTACTCGTTTGCAATTCCCTGACCTAAACTGATGTTAATGTGATAATGCATACAGTTTACTGATTAATCTTCAAAACACAAAAATACTGTGTTTCCCCCTAAGTTAAACAGCCTGCCCTGGAGCATCCTAGTTTATTGGCAATTTTCTCCTTATGCAGAAAGTTCTGCACCATCGAAGGATTCTTGGTGAGGACAACTTTAATGCACTTGAAGCTTTAGGATAGATGAGAGGCATTTTCAAATGTAAACTCGCTGTTTTCTCTGTATATAACAATGAGAGTAAGTACACTTCAGGAACCCCATGTTCCGGGACTGGTAATAGATGTTTACCCATGTGAACAACCTTGTTTAATCCTCTTCAGCTGGCTCTTCAGATCTCCAAAGACGGGCTCCCGGGCAGAGTGCCGCTGTGGGTTATCCTCCTGAGCGCTTTCGCTGGGCTTCTCTTGCTAATGCTGCTCATCCTGGCTCTGTGGAAGGTAAGGGCCACAGCCAAGTTCATGTGGATCTTGCATAGATGTTTTGCTTGGTATTTCATCTGGAAGACCTGCAAATAGCTGTATCGTTTTCAAACAAGCGGTGATCATTTTTAAGAATAACTTGAATAGGGAATAAGTCTCACAGAAAAAGCTCAGTACGTTTTCTAATTAAATATGAAATTGATTTTATTCTCATATATATATTCCTATATTTTACCTCTTGTTTTGTTAAAAAGGTCTATGTTAGAATGCAGATGTGGCTATATACTTATTTTTCTAATCTAGGAATAACAGAAATAGCCGAATAATTCACCTAGCAAGTTTCTTTTCCACAGAAGACAGCTGTTCCCATCCTTCCCAGACTCTTCTGTAATGGTTCAGTTCCTCTTTGGAGGATTACTACTAGAGGAGAATATGAGGAATTGTCATCAAATTCCAGAAACAGAACCCATGATTTTTCCCCAGCCGAATTATTCACATTAGTATCTAGGTCTCCCCCTAAGTGGCAGGTCTGTAATGCATGGCTCTGCCACACTGTGGTGCCCGAGACCTGCTTCCAGGCTGTGGTTTCAGCTCCCAGAGGCTTTCCTCCAAGAAACCAACCTCTCCCCATGCTCTCTGCCAGCCAGTCTGCTATATGAGCACAACCGGAGAAAAGGGAACCCAGAGCTGATATTTGCATCGGTTCTCTCTGGCCTCAGACCTCTATTTAAGATAAACAAGAAAAAAGGCTGGCTTGTGCACCTGTATTTTGGTTACTGTTCTGAAAAAGCATACATGTAGAAATACACACATTTTTTCCAGGAAATGTTGTGTTGATACATTCCTGTGGCTTCTAAGGTTTAGCCACCACAAAAGGTCATTTAGCGATCTTTGGGCTCTTAACCAATAAGTTTAGTAAGTCCACGCACCTCAGTGTGAGGCCTGACAGTCAGGCCAGAGGGAAACGAGCCCCAGTGGGTGCTGCCGGTGTCCAAGAGCTGTGGCAAACATCTCAGCTTCAAGCAGCCTGCTAACAGCCTTGGTTTAAAGGCACATTTCCCAGGACCACATGGCTAGTGATGTTGAGTTTGGGGCCAACACTATTAACTGTCACCACTCTGTCATCCTCAAAGCCTAGTCAATAAAGTGTCCTAATACTCATGAGACGTTAAAACAAAAGGTTATCTTTCCCAAGCTTATCATCTAGGAAAGACATGGATTCAGACGCCTTTCTCCAAAGATGCCATCTTCTCAATAGATGTCATTTCTGCAAAGCACAAGGGCAAGAAGGTCAGGGATTCTTTGAAACTTGTCAAAGTATTTGGTTTTAGAATAAGTGCTCCTGGTTGGATTTGGTGTAAGTGAGGTTGTAGAATGGAACAGTCCACGCAGAAACCTCCTCCAAATAATTCACAATGGTGTCGCTCATGGCTTATTTTTTCATCTTATAACTTCCTTCCTCACCCAGTTGGATTTATTGAGAGGTGGTCAGTACCCACCCACCCCCTCCAGTGTTCTAGGGGTCAGGACTCCCTGTGTTTCTGGCATCCACGGAGAGCCTGTGGATATGGGTGACTGCTGTACTATTTTTCAGCCTCTTATATGTTCGTATGGATTTATTCATATTATAGTCACAGAGCACTGGCTTTATGCCAGGGACACAAAATACCTTTGCCATAGGCTTGGAGCTAGAGATATACGAAAAAGTTCAGTCGAAACACCAGAGCAAACACAGAAAGCAAACACTCCAATTGACGTTTCAGTTTCAATTTTTGGCTAGAAATGGCTCTGTATAGCTTGTGACTGTAAATCATATTTTTATTTATTAAATTTTTTGAGGGGGGATTGAGGTAGGGTCTTGTTCTAGCCCAGGCTGACCTGGAATTCATTATGTGTCTCAGGGTGGCCTTGAACTCCAGGCGATCCTCCTACCTCTGCCTCCTGAGTGCTAAGAATAAAGGCGCGTACACCACTTTTTTTTTTAATTTTTAGGGCTAGGCATATTTAAACATCCTGGCTCATTTTTAATTTATAAATATATTTATTTATTTGTTTATTTATTATTTATTTATTTATTTGAGAGAGAGAGACAGAGGCAGGTAGAGAGAGGATGGTTGTGCCAGGTCCTCCTCCCATTGCAAATGAACTCCAGACACATTGGCATCCAAACCTTGTGCGTCTGGATTTATGTGGGTACTGGGAATCAAAGCCAGGTCCTTAGGCTTTGCAGGCAAGTGCCTTAACTACAGAGCCACCTCTCCAGTACCCAAATTATATTTTCTTAATCTCTATTCTTAGTAGCCAAATTCTCTTAAAGTTCTGCTGTTTTAGAGACTGCATTGGGGAGAGGGGTAAATGAAGTTTTATTTTAAAATATGTTTTTAAGTATACAAAGTTGAAAACTTGCTTCTCTAGGTCTCTTGGGGGTTTTTGTAAGTATTAGATTTAAACAAGATTTTTGTTTTGTTTTGTTTTTCAAGGTAGGGTCTCAATGTAGTCCAGGCTGACCTGGAATTCACTCTAGTTTCAGGGTGGCCTGGAACTCACAGTGATCCTCCTGCCTCTACCTCCCCAGTGCTGGGATGAAAGGCGTGCGCCACCACACCAGGCTGATAAGATTTCTTAAATGAAACTATGTCTCCGCAAAGCTCTTATCCATTTCTGATACTTATATTTGTCATTCGGCATAGTAGAAAATAAACATGTTATGGTATCTCAAAAGACAAAGAATAATGACACGTGACTCACATTCGCAACTATAGGATTATTTTCCTTTTAGTTAATGGCTTTATCTCCCCATTGAAATCACATGGAGCTTTCCAAAAAGCTTCTCATACAAGCCTCTCTAGAAGGATTCTGACACCTTCAAGGTTAGTCCAGACATTTGAAATGTCACCCCAACCCTGGTCAGTGGTTTGTCTGCTGCAACCCTTTTGACCCTCTTCCTTCAACTCCTGCCCACTGGCTCTCCGACGAAAGCTTCTCGTCCACATCTCTGTGGACTAGAGGGTATCTGCAGTTGGCTTATCTTCCAAAGTATGTCCTAGAACCTTAAACGAACTCAACATGTGTACTGTTTGTACTAGGAGACGTTGTTATACTTAATGAATGAAGAGCCGAAAATGAATAGCAGTTTATAAATGTCATGAGTTTGACATTCAGTACTAATAGGTCAATTAAAAAAAATACCTCACACCAAGGGTGCCCCAAATAGTCCAAAACACAAACCCAGAGACTCTTAAGAACTCAACAATTATGCAAACTGAAAACTCACCCACCATGACTCGGGGAAATTTGCAGAAGAGGTGGCAGAAAGAATGTAAGAGCCACGGTGAGGAAGTATAGCTAATGCATAAAGAGGTGTGGCATCCTGGGTTTAAGGGGTTTTCTCTAATAACACATGGTACTGAGCATCTTGCTATGTTAATATATATTTATATACTAATAAAAATGTTTAAAGAAAAAAGTGATTAGAAAAAATGGTAATATCATCACATTTAATGATGCCAAGGATATTCATGAAGTGCGTAGAAAGATGAACTCCTATGTAGCATTATGGAATTATTTTGCAATGAATCGACTTCTCAGATAGCTTATATGAATTACTTCATAAATGACATCTGTCCTTAGTTTAACATTTCTACTTAACATGAACTGAACTTTGCTTTCTTTGGTCTGAGAAAATGGGAAAAGTAAGATCAAGAATCAAGCACAGGGCTGGAGAGATGGCTCAGCAGTTAAGGCACTTGCCTCCAGTGCCTAAGGCCCCAGGTTCAATTTCCCAGGACCCACATATGCCAGACCCACAAAGTGGTGGCTCTGGTGTGCGCTCTCTCTCTCTCTCTCTCTCTCTCTCTCTCTCTCTCTCTCTCTCTCTCTCTCTCTGTATCTCTGCTTGAAAAATGAATAAATAAAATACTTAAAAAAAAAGAATCAAGCACAATATGGATTTCTCAGCGTTGCCCCATCTTTGATTAAGTACAATTAAACACATATGATAATAAAGCAAAAGCCATGCCCTTGGTTTAATGTGGGGGGAAAAAATACCTCCTAGCTATCTGAATGTGTTATGTGTCTAGATTTGCCCAAATATTATCAAATTAGATTCTATGAGCATATCTTAGTATTCCTTACCTCAATTAAAACAACTTATTATGTTATATTTTGTATTTTGTCAACAGATTGGATTCTTCAAAAGGCCACTAAAGAAGAAAATGGAGAAATGAAACTTTCACAAGAGAAAACGATAACAATGACACAATGATCTATCCTCAGGTTTGCCTCAAATATGTGACAAGAAATTCATGAAGAACCAGAGACATGGTCACCTAACTCTGTAATCCATCAGGGATTAATCACTTGGAAATGACGGACCAAGCACGGTCCACAAACAGAACCACAAAGATATATTTTAGAAAATGATGGAAAATATTTTTTTAAAATAATTGCTCACTTTTGTTGAGTAAGTAAAATTACAAAGTGTTTTAAAGAAAAATCACTATAAACATGCTTATATGTTAAATTGCCACCCAGAGTATTTAAGGAGTGCACAAAAAAGTTTTATATTCATTGAAACACTTACTTTTCAAACAATATACATGAAGCTTTTTCTCTTGACACTCCGCCTTCAAAATGTCAGTCAGCATGTGAAAACGCCAACAGAGGAATGAGTTTTTTTTTTTTTAATCACTTCTTCCAACTCCAATGAGCAAGTTTTTCCCCTAGTAGAGTCCACACACAAAAGGGACTCAAAATAGAATGAAATCACAGATCACTCATTCAGAACGGCTGGGTTCTGCAGTCAGAAAGAATGTTTTCCAATGTGATTAGAAAATAGTGCAATTGAGCTGAAGTTCTATGTAGGAGAGACAGTCAAGATAGAGTCATTGTTTAAGAACAAGAGCACTGAATGGATTAGACTTTTAGAAAAAGCAAAAGTACTTAATTCTTATATTGAGCTCTAAAACACAGGCGTCTTTTTTTAAAAGCACCATGCTGAAACCATCTCTGCTGAGAATGTGACACAAAGCAAGAGCTTTCTCAACCCCTTGGTACAGGGTTCCTTCAAGCCCCCAAGCTTTGAGAGTTTCTTTATTTGTAAAGTTATTTAATTCTTCTTTCTATGGACAGAAAGGATTCCATCCACCTCAGCATACTATTTCGCAAGGAACTCGCTGCTTTTGAGTGTGCCAGAGCCATGATTAAGTAGATGCCCAGAAATGTAGTTTAAAGAATTCCTGGTTGGTCAGCTCCTTGTTTCTGAAGTAACCAGTGAAGGTTCCTGAACTCTGCTGTAACCAAAGCTCCCAGGCCGCTTGGCTGCTTTGGACAGGAATGAATGAATGTGTCCTGGCTCTGTGCATATGAACCACTGCTGTCAAACTTGCTGACAACTTCTGCAACCTCCCTCTCCACCCACCCAACTCACCATTGAGAAACCTGCCAGGTTCCAGGAACTGTGAACCCTGCTCTCCTCGACGCCTGGCAATTCAACAGAGAAATTCAATGCTATAGGTCTGATTTTCAAAACCCAATTTGTGAAGAATTATCTGTGGTCTCAGAGTCAGCCTACCTCTTGCCTCTCCAGCGCCGCATCTGAGAACCTGAAGGCGACATGGGTGAACCTGGGAGATGCCCAGGTCATTAGTGGCTTGAAGAAATTTGGAAAGAAAGCCCCCCTCTTCTCTCTCTCTCTCTCTCTCTCTCTCTCTCTCTCTCTCTCTCTCTCTCTCTCTCTCTCTCTCTCTCCAGCTGCAGACATCACCATTTCCACTGCTCTGTTTTTGCTCAGTAGAACTCAGGTCTCAGTCACCAGGGAGCACAACTCCAGCACCCCACCTGCTCAGTGGTCCTGCGACAGTCTCAGCACCTTCCAGAAGGAAATACAACAGACACACCTACATCCACCAGACGTCTGCAGCCACCAACCTGAGTGTGCGCAGCTAGACGCGATCTGTTGTGAACGAGGACGTTTTGAACTCTTAAGGGAACAGCAGGGAAAGCCATTTGGTCCCATAAACAGCTGCCAGAGCCCTTTGTCCACCGCAGTCTTGAGGATACTCCAGTCCTGGTGATAAGGAGCATATTTAAGGAAGCAAAGATCCCATTTCCCTACGATTATAATGCGTTGAGGTCTGTTTGAGCATGTGTGCATGTATGTACACAGATGCACAGACTAAATCTGTAAGACCTGAGTGACACCAGGTGGCAGAATTTACCAATAAAAATAAGATAAACACCAGCAACGAAAAGTCTGATCCCTTTGCTTCACACACACTATGAGTTTTCGTTAACATTACGCGTTAGCTAATATTTCGAAAATGAAAACCAAGCGTGCCAAGGCTTGGATTTTTAACCATGCCCACAAATGTCCTAAATTAGCTTTGTGAAAGCATTTTGCAACATATAAATGATAAATACACTAGACCTTAAATATTTATCTTAAAGGAACTTTTAAATGGGTGAATTTAAGTCAGATGAGCTTATGGGCTAAATTTAATTACCAAAGCCTTTCTTGTGAATTTCTCTTGCTTCCATGGTGAACAGAACTGTGTATGTGACTCCTTTCCTGATCAGACCTATAGTGGGGGAGTAAATTTCTCCACACTTGTTCTCCTGGAGGAAAAAATACCTCTGATTTTATTATTTCTCAGTTTTCACAGCTTAAATGCTCTTTCTATGCCCATTTGCACGCTTCCAACCTGACCTTAATCAGCTTGCAAAGTTCCTCAGACTGTGTGTCAGGCCTCCTGAGCTGGTGTGATCTGGCCGCGGACTTAGAATACAGGATCCATCGACCGACGAGGAGAGCGATGGAGAAATGCAATGAGTCTGTAAACATGCCCAAACACACAGTATGATTCCACTTCAAGTTATTCGGAAAACATTGATTGCATCAGTTTCAACGGACATAATGCTACACACAATTACCAACTATTCAGTAACAAGTTCTAAACGTCCAGCCATCCTTGAATTAGTAATAAAGCAACATGAATTTGGAGAAGAATGGAAGATTGAAACAAGAAAATACAAAGAGAGAAACAGAGTCATGGAAGCACCAAGAACCCATTTCCTTTTCCCAAGGAATCCAGATCCCTGAAAGCCACGTCACTAACGGTTTTTTCTAAATGTTTTTCACTTCTGTGATCCAATTGAAACTTCAATGATGCAATTTTTTTAAACTCATTTGTCTGAGCACATGGGCAATTTAGACCCTGGATATTTTCTGTGTTATAAGTGTACTTGAAAAGAGGCTTGTGAAAAGAGATACTTTTACAAAATTTGATGCTTGGACAGCCAAAATAATTTCATGTGTAAATATATATGTTCATATGCATATATTTGCATAGAGAAGTGTCTACTTTTTCTATAAAACCAAGGTGTAGGCTCAGTTAGAAAACAAAATATGTGTCCCCAAAGAGAAAATCTTTGGTGTGCTCTGAAATAATGCTGGGCTTCGATTGAGGCTGTGAGAAGGCCCATCCGTGTTCTCTGTGGAGCCACAGTTTGCACACGGTGCGTGGCAGCCTGGTTTCCATGGGGCGCGTGCCCGTGGGCACTGTGACGCTGTATGAGCCAGCTGTCATGCTCTGAGGATGATGAGCGAGCTACAGAAGACTCCGGCTGGCCTATGGACCAGGTGTCACATTATTGTCCAAATAAAGTGGCTTCAGCAAATCAGTTATCCAAACAGTATGTCACTCAGTCTGCATTCATTCCCCAAACCTCCCAGGCTTCTCCATTCCATCAACCTCCCCAACAGTGATATTGGGGGGATTACTGGGGGGAAAGCCTGTTAGTAAAGCATGTGCTTTGCTGGCTATGAATACCGGCTTTGGTCCCACTCACACAGGAGTCACCAGAGTTTCCTCAGTGGTTCTCCAATGAGTTGATATGACCAGCAGGGCACAGTGTACTTCAGAGATGCACACGCCTGAGAGGTGCATGGGGCCCTGTCCTCGGAGGTGCTGTGGGGAAGCTGGAAGGCTTTGGGCTCTCATAGATTTGCCATAAACTCACCACAATCCCCATCCTCACCAATAAACTAGTCTAAATAACAGAAAGAAGGGCTTTGCCCTCAAACTGACATGTTTGAAACTAAATAGACAATTGTAAATAATCAATTGATTGCAAACATAATTTAAGACGGGTTCTCTGGGGCTCCAGCTTCTAATCAGACGGTGTTTCCTAAGCAGAAATACTGAAATGATGGAAGGCTGTGTGAACTCTCCAGAGAACGGGAATCCACAGCTCATTTCAAAAGGCTGCATTCGAGGCTGGTGTACAGATCAGCAGCTGAGCAAGGCTTGTGAAAGGACCTAGCTTTGATCCCCTGCACTGGCTAAGGGGAGAGGGTGTGATGCCAGGCACTGTTTCTGAAGGAATCAGAACACATTAGCAGAATGATAGAGACAGCATTGAACCTCCCACATGGAGATCTGGAGAGTGAATGTGTGTGTTTCATTCTCATATTAATAAATGTCTGCTATAGTTGGCTCTATGTTGCTGGGACAAACATCCAACCAGACAGTGTATGTGAGGAAGGGGTTTATTTCAGCTTACAAATTCAAGGATATTCTATCAATGGTGGAAGAATCTGCTTATTTCCATATATCAGAGAGAGAGAGAGAAAAAGAGAGAGAGAGAGAGAGAGAGAGAGAGACCACCAGTCAGCAAGCACACACTGCCAGAGCTCTCACTACTCTGTCCACACCGTTGGGCTGGAATTAGGTCTGCCCCAGTGATAACCTCCCTGTAGCAGGAATCTGCCTGCTGAACTCAGCTTTAAAAAAAAAAAAAAAAAACACCTGAGTCTATGGGGCCCTACTTTCAAACTACCACAGTCTCATATTAAAACTTCACCTTGAATTTGAAATTCAAAGTAAGAGATTTCATCGTCAACCTTGAGCGAAATATAAAGCACCAATGCAGGCTTGAAAATCCCAACTTTGAATTTCTAGTCTCCAGCCAAGTCCTGTCCCTGACTGAAAGAAATGGAACTTTCTAGCATTTAAGGGGCCAGTGTGAATTCCTATCCCCCACGCAAAACTCAGCCAGTAATACCAAATGTACATAGCAGTTTTCTTGCTGAAATGTAACTAGACCCCTCCCCAGCCAAAAAAAAAAATACAAGGGTGTATGATCAGTTGTTTGGACTGTTTGATTCAAAGTCAGCTCTTCTCTGATTTCATGATTTGACATATAGCAAAACTAATGAAGTTAGGATGTCACACAAGACTTCTTTGAGTTTCCTCCACCTACAGCTAGAAGATTTCAGTGCTAGGGTTAAGGGGCACCAGAAACCAGAGCTTATTACAGCCTCTCTTGCTCTCTTGCTTGCTCTCTCTCTCTCTCTCTCTCCCTCCTTCTGATTTGTTTCTTCTCTCTACTACACCCTGAGGATGCTTGGCTCTGGGCTGGAGCTTCTTCAGAAAGGTTGGTCCATGTCTTGCACTTGTTGGAGGGTCTTGGATGGTAGCATTATGTCCTGGATGGCGAAAAGAGACTCAGAAATTCTGCAATTATCTGTAGCACCCTGGGAACCATGGCAATAAAGCATGGGCCGGTGACACTCAGTGCTACAGTCAAGCTTGGCTTCAAGATGTCTCAGTCTGTATCCCTACGAAGAGGACACACGGGTTCTGCAGGCTCTTGTGCCTCAGTCTGAGGCTGAATGTCTGATCTTACTTAAATTTTACTTATGCATATGGACCAGGGACAGTATTTTTTATAGAAATCTTCCAGACCAGCAGGAAAAGCAGTTGTGTTCTTTATTTCCTTTACCTATCCCTCCCCCTGATTTTAAAGAGGCAGAGAGAGAAGAAGTAGGAAAGGAAGTAAACATTTCCCCTTCCTCTGTAGAGAAGGGAGCCATTATGCCCTCGCCCAATAATGGCTTATCTGGGCTAGGCTGAGACCTTACCTTGAAAACAAAACACAACAAAATAAAAAAACCAAAGAAGAAATGGACGTAGGCAAGTTCATACAACTATGTATGTTTAATATCTATAGCCATATTCCTCAAAATACCAGAAGCTCCCTGAGACCCCATGTGCTTACCCACACTGTTAAAGCATGCGCTTTACACACATGCCAGTAAAGAAGACAATATATTCATATCCACAGATTAACGCAGCTCGAGCTCAAATGAAATGATTGTTTGAGAAGTAGGCCCACAACTCCACGCCTCAAACACTTTGCACAGGTGATCTGATGCTTAGCATTTCATTCTGGAGACACTGCAGCCCTCACTCAGCAGGCAGCAGAAACTCTGTCTTTTGAATCAGCAAATACCTGCCTATGGGGACGGTGTGCTGTGTGTCACTACCTTCAGGTTATAAGATTGTTACAGCCAATATGCACAACTGTATTAAAAATGCAAAACTTTGCATTTAATAACCACTGCCCTGAAACATCTACCCTCCATGCTTCCAACACAAATTCTTGCATCGTCTAACATGAAATATACTGAACTGGTCATTTTGGTAACTTATCTCAGACTAAACTCACTGACATGGCTATAAAGGCTTTATATGTATAGACTAATTACAAATTCATTAGAAGAAATGTCTTGATGATCCCTCCAGAACAGAGTACCATAAGCTTTTATGACTAGTAACTTACTATACACCCAATATTAACCCATTTTAAGATAAGTTAGAGACGCTTAAGCTGGGACCATTAGAAATAGCTGAGTGAGCAAAAGATCGTTTTGAATGTCCTGTGTGTGACATATCCTGTACACTGATTTGAGGTCAGAGGGTTGGTATTTTTGTATCATTTTATCTTATCTTGTGGATCAGCTCTGTTATTTTTAACATGGAGGTAAATGAACATCCTGTTTCATGTATTAAATTTTTTAAGTGAGTCAAGAATGTGGTTGTTGTGATTGGAAGGATATATTTTGTCCAAAATGAACGCGACTGCTTCCAAAAACAGAAACTTATTTTTTAGCCTCTTAGCAGTTTTTATTTTAAAGATCTTTAAATGGGAAGAAGCAGAAACCAAATTGAGTCTGTCTGTGGTGTTTCCTGTACCAGATGCACAATGGAACTAGTCTCCCAGTCTTATGACAAAAGCCACAGAATTGAGATTACGACATATCCTCTGTGTGTGAGATGTTTCAATAATAAATCATGAGCTGTGTAATAATGGATCGGAACACGGAGGATAAAGAAAGAGCCATTTTCTCCAACATCATTCCTGTGACTTGGAAAGGTGTGAGGCTTGTCCCTTAGCCCCAGCCCCAGCAGTAAACAAGAGGCAGCTCTACAGCAGGGGTTACAGCTGGCTTCCTTTCATTCAGTCCAGGCTGATGTGACCTCACTGGAGGTGCTCTGTGACCTCCCTGGAGAGCCTTCAGTTCCAGGACTCAGTCCCCAAGACTGCCCTGCTGACAGGTACTAAGAAAAGTACCCTTTAACCTGTGCTTCTGGCCAGTCAACCAACCATAAAACAGGGTTCAAATAATCCCCTCCATGGAATCAGTTAATTTTTTGAGTGGTCCACAGAACTTGAACACTTGCATGGACTGATTTATTACAAATGATTTTTTTCTTTTATTTATTTTTTAAAATATTTTATTTATTCATTTTCAAGCAGAGAGATACAGAGAGAGAGAGAGAGAAAATGCACCAGGGCCACTGCCTTGTGGGTCTGGCCCATGTGGGTCCTGGGGAATTGAACCTGGGGCCCCAGGCACTGGAGGCAAGTGCCCTAACTGCCTAGCCATCTCTCCAGCCCTATTACAAATGATTTTACAAAGGACAAAAATGAGAGATGCCCAGGGCAAGGTATGGAGAATGGGCCCAGAATAAGCACAGCCCCTAGAAGCAAAGCATTGTTCAGGAACCTCTACTTCTTCAGCTACTTGGAAGCCCTGAATCCTGTCCTTTGGGAAACTGTAGAAACTTCACTGCCTAGCAGATTGCCCACAGGCCGGGCAAAGGAAACCTGCCAGCCCTGTGTGTTCAGATGCTGGAGCATCCCTTCTCATTCTGAAGTAAGGAAGGTCCTATGACCACTATCATCAGACTAAGTACGGCAAAAAATTTCTTTTTGGCCATCTCCAAGACAAGAAGGTAGAAATATTAGTGTCTGTGGCCCATGTTGGTGAAGAGAAACTGGTTTCTGTGAGAGCCTCAAGGAGGGAGTTGGGAAGAGGTATCACTTGTTCTCTTGTTGTTGAATCAAAACGCCCAGCCAGAAACAGCTTATAGAAGAAAAGAATTTGTTTTGGCTTACACTTCAAGAGAACTAGAGTCCATCATGAAAGGGAAATCATATCACCACATCAGGAGGGAGGGAGGAAAGAGAGAGAAAAAGAGAGGGGGTGGAGAGGGAGAGAAAGAGCAAGCAGGACCAGGTTAGAGCACCTAAGTTCCCCCTCCCACCAGTGACACACCTGCTTCAGCAAGGCTCCACCTCCTAAATGTCAGACAACTTTCCAGAACAGCGCCACCAGCTGGGGATTAATTATTCAAACACTTGAGCCTAAGGAGGACATTGCATATCTAATACCAGATGAAAACCAAAATATGTATGGTAATATCACAACCACATAGTGTGAGAGTCAAAGCGATACTAAAACAGGGGCTGGAGAGATGGCTCAGCAGTTGAGGCTCTTGCCTGAAAAGCCTAATGACCCAAGTTTGATTCCTCAGTACCCACGTAAAGCCAGATACACAAAGTGGTGCATGAATCTGGTTTGTATGCAGTGGCTAGAGGCCCTGGCGTGCCCATTCCCCACACCCTCTCTGTTTGCAAATAAATAAATATATAAATAAAATACTAAAACAAAATCTGAAAGTTGTATGGGAGCAGAAATTCACAGGGGCCACCCAAGTCTGAAACCAGAGTCTGACACCAATATACCAAAAGGAACTTGAACCTGCAGATTCCAGTTAAAATGGTCCAATTCTCATTACTTGATGGGATTTAATTTTCTGCTATGCACATAGATCACCAAGCACTCTAACTTGGGTTAATGCACAGCCTCACTGATATTCTCAGGTCCTAGAAACTGGATCTCTGGACATTTTGCTGGTTTTGTTTAGGGGCTGCTTTGTTGACCCTTGGGATCCTCTCTCCATCGTGCCAAGGTCAAGAAGCTAGCTAGCTAGATGATGGGTCGATTTCTTTTCTCTTAAGAACCAGAATCATAATGATAACTCGGAATTTCTTCCTGTGGTAAGCTTCCACTTGTACTCCTGAAGCTTAAATGGTATCAACACGGCTATTCTTAAGTGCAAGGGAAACAGAACATTTAATTTAGATCCCAGCCTCCATGGTAAGAGAGAAGTTGATTGAGTAGGGTATTTATTAAGGCTTTCAGCTCACAATGCCTGCACCCTTGCCAGCACAAAGAGACGACACGATTATAATCTCTTTTAACTCTATGCTTCCGTGGAGAGCAGTTCAGACCAGAGATCCAACTCCTACGTTTTGTGAACCTAGAAAGATGCATGTACCTTCTAGGATCGTTCACAGCAAATGTTCATCATGCTGTCTCATGACTCTATGTAGTGATTTTCTGGGACTCAGGGAACGCTGAAAATTCTGGAAATTTTGCGTTGTTTTAAAGTACTGTATCATTCACTGGCTAAACTATTAATTCAACAGACATATTCAGCATGCCCTGTATGCAAGCAACAGGCTATACCTTGGTCTGAAGTGTCTCCTGAGGGCCCATATGTGAGAGGCTTTGGACCCAGCCTCTGACACACCAGGTAGAGCATGGATAAAGGAGGCTGTATCACTGGTGATACAGGGGCCATAACTCTTCCTCCTGTTCTGCCTCCTGGCTTCTCTGAGGGGAACAAGACTGTCATATTCTCCTGCCACCAGAGGCCCAAAGCAACAAGACCATGTGATTACTGACTGAAATCTATGAGACTGTGAGCACAAATAAACCTTTCTTCTTTTAAGGGGACTGCCTCAGGTATTTTGTCACAGGAGTAGGAATCTAACACATAATACTACATCACGAAGTTGAAAACCAATCGCCCTTTTCTCTATCAGCTATGAAACATTATTAGAAGGAAATTGCTGGAACGTCTTTGGAAAATGTTGTCTGAAGAGTTGTAAGTTACTCAACTCCAAGCTTTCTCTTTCTCAAGGAAGGCCCACTGTCATTGTCCCTCCTCTGAAGCGTCACGGTCATTTTGGTTGGCCCCAAGGAGCACTTTGGCTAAATACATTCACAGTTGTGCTGTTCTAGCCCTTCTGAAGGGTGAGCAGTCACAAACGTGTTGGAAGTGCTGGCGCTCTGTGACCTCGGTCTGGCCCTTTCAAGAATCTCTCCCCAGCTCTCTCTCTCTCTCTCTGAAAACACACAAAGGGCTGATTCAAGCTCATGACACAACTCTTTGATAATTGCCTCCGTTACTTTCGTATTGCTAGGACAAAATACCCGACCAGAAAGGAAAGTGTTTCTGTTTGGCTTATAGTTTCTAGAGGAAGTGTCCACTGTACCAGGAAGCATAGCAGAGCTGAACAGGAAGCCTTTGCCACACCTTCACATCAACAGGAGGAAGTAGAGGGGGCCAGCTGAGCCCAGAGGGGCTGAGAGCGGTTCCTCCAGCAAGTGTCCCCCTCCTAAAGGATCCAAGGCCTTCCAGAGCAACAACACCCACTGGGGATTAAGTGTTCTAACACATGTTAAGGTGCATTTTACATTCAAAGCACTCCAGTTGCACGTGGTGTCTGCTGCTGGTGTCCCCAGGACAAAGATGCCATGCTGTTTTCCTCTGAATTGGTCAGGTGTGGGACCCTGCTAAGAGGCATGGAAAAGCCGGGCGTGGTGGCACACGCCTTTAATCCCAGCACTCGGGAGGCAGAGGTAGGAGGGTTGCCGTGAGTTCAAGGCCACCCTGAGACTACATAGTGAATTCCAGGTCAGCCTGGGCTAGAGCGAGACCCTACCTCGAAAAACCAAAAAAAAAAAAAAAGAGGCACGGAGGATATAGGGTTAAAGGAAGTTGAGGCCAGCCTAAAACCCCCAACAATCTCAAGCTTCTCTGAGCTTCTGAGACCTGTAAGCATTTTAGCTATCAAAGCCTCCTTCTTATCTTAGAAGCTCCGGCCCCCTGGCAGGCCACAGAAATCTCTGATAAGCTTAAACACTTCCAGGCCTGAACTCACTGGAGCTCACATACCCCAGCTGTGCAATAAAAGTTTAAAGGCCACAGTTCCTCTGCAGCCACCACCATCCAGTATGGGCCTAAAGGCTCCTGCCACTTGGAGCTGAGAAAGCCCCCTCAACTTATCTATGCAAACTAGGCATCCACAGGGTACTGGCCCCTGCCAATCACTTTATGAGACATCCACCGACTACCCTGACCCTACCAATCCCCTTGCTGCTTATGCCCCTGCCTCTGATTTTTCCTCTGGCTTCTCCTCTATATAAATGACCTTTTTACATACAATAAATCAGCTGTCCATTGTGACTGCATACCCCGAGTTCTTCCTCTTGTCTGCTCACCACTATTTTAAGACTCTGTTCACTCAGCTCTGTGGATGAACAGGGAGTTGATGCGTGCTTCAACTCCCCAAATAAGCCATGGACCCACAGTCAGGAAAGTGTCATCTGTTTTCTGTCTCTGTAGAACCCTTACACTGGTATTCTCATTCCTTTCCAAACTAAACCACTGCCATCAAAAAGCCCCCTGCCCCAATAGCAGCCAGGGACAATAATCAAAGAAGCCCACCCACCGGTTCAGATGCTAGGCTCTCTGAAGGCTGCCTTATCTTCTTCACTGAGGTAAATTCACTCATGGGGCTCCTCTGATACAAATACGAATGGATGCCAGTGAATTCTCCCAACAATCCTCCACACTCCTTGCTGTAGTCAGCCATCCTAGCAATGCATGGGAGGAAGCTTCCAGATCAAGGGGGACCAGACATAGCTGGTGGGAAGAAGCTTCCAGATCCAGGGGGACCAGACAGCTGGTGGGAGGAAGCTTCCAGATCCAGGGGAAACTCCATGGATGGCAGAAGTAACCCCCTTCCACAGATCCAAGCAGAGAGACACAATCACACAACCAGCACCACAAGCAAACACAAAACAGCAGGGACCCAGGCAGAACTTAGACTGTTCTGTACACCTTTGGGTGGGGAATCAGATCTGCCCCCCAAACACACCTTAAGGTTGGACCCCAGGATCTGCCCACAGTGACACCTCCTCCCTCCAGGCAGCTGGAAATGCAGGTTACAAACTTTCATAAAACACCGGAGTCTCTGGGGGACATGCATTCAAACTATGGCTCTATAGGCAGAATCCAAGCCTAAGTCCTAACCAGGCTGCGTGTGACACCCTACAAGCTGGAAGTCAGCTTCCTGAGGTCAGCACACATTGCAAGTCTGTTTCACCCAGGTTCTGCCTTCTGTGAGGCAGGTGGTCATATCCAGTCCAGTCCCTGTAAATATGTCAAACGTTTAATAGGAAAAGACCTACTGGGTGTGAGTAAAGGGCGGAGTCTCACCACACAGTGCTCAGAAGTTGGTAACAGGCAAAAATGAGAATGAACGTGATATTCCCACTCCACCCCAAACCCTGAAAATGCTGATTGAACTGCTTTCATGGAACTTCTGGGGAAGTGACTTTGGAAGAGAGATGACGTCAGACCTCCAGGGATTACTTAGCTCTCCAGCCAGGCATGCGCTGTATGTTTAAATATTATTTTCACAAATTATCTCAAAAGATCCGTTCTCTTTTATCATTTTCTACCCAAGGCAGGAAAATGCTGAGATAGACTGAAAATGCCTCTTAAATCAGTGATTAAATATGAAGACGAGTCTCTGGTCTTTCCTTTTCTAGACAAAGTGGCATTACTATTGACATTTTCTTCCGTTAAATTGCTTCCTAAAATCCACCACAGCTTTTACTCAGATGGCATGGCTGCAGCCCAGACTCATCTCTTTCCTTAGATTTTAGCTTTTCTTTCTTTTTTAAGTAATTAATTTTTTTTTCAAGATGGGAGTCTCACTCCAATCCAGGCTGACCTGGAATTCACTATGTATCTCAGGGTGGCCTCGAACTCATGGCAGTCCTCCTACCTCTGCCTCCCGAGTGCTGGGATCAAAGGTGTGCGTCACCATGCCTGGCTTAAGTTTTCTTTTTTATGCATTTGAGAAGTTATGAATCATGAGGATAAATATATAAATGTGTGTATTTGTATAAAATAAATATTTATGAGATACATAATTATGACAATCAGCAAAATTAAATTATGTTTTATCATCCCTAAAAATATTTACTGTGAAAAAGGTGGAAACACCCCAAAGTGCCAGGCAAACATGTTTAGGATGTTGGCCAGCATCCAAAGAACAGAAGAGAGGGCGCAGAGGAAGATGCAAGGTTTTCTGAGTTAGAACTCAGAGTAGCCGGCATGCTGAGCTGAGCGCTTGGGATGAGGCAGGGCCTTCTGCAGGTTTGAGTTTGTTCTTTCTTTAAGGAGATAACTATTCCTCCCGCCTCTTTAGCATATCACTGGGGTCCTCTCTTGATAGAGGAATGATGGGAATGTTTCCACCCCTTCTCTTTCACACAGGGAAAGATGGAGACTCTCTTCCAATGGCCTCCAAGCCCTCAACAATTGCAAGGAATTCATAAACTGGGTAGCTTTTGGTGTCTACCATTTTTTTTTGTTTATTTTTTCAAGGTAGGGTCTCACTCTAGTCCAGGCTGACCTGGAATTCACTATGTAGTCTCAGGGTGGCCTCGAACTCACGGCGATCCTCCTACCTCTGCCTCCCGAGTGCTGGGATTAAAGGCTTGCGCCACCACGCTTGGCTGGTGTCTACCATTTTTATTAGTGTAATATAGATTCACTGGTCACTCCTTTTTACTGAGTCTCATTTTATTGTATAGATATATTTTGTGATTGCATTTAGTAATAGCTTTTCTCATCTTGGACCCTCCTGTGTATAATGGGTAGGAAGAGATATTGTTAGAGAATTGAACAATCATGGGGTTCTTTGGTCTAGATTTCCTGTGTGATGACATGATCCCTGAGAAAGACTCAAGCCTAGCATTGAACTTGGTTACAGACCTTGAGTTGTCGGCATAGGACTCAAGCACACCAAGATAGGCAATTGAGGGTATGAGTGATGTAGGTGAGGACCAAGGTAGTTTTCTTCTGATCGGTCATTAGCTAGGGACCAGCCCACAGAAACATGGAAGCCACCTTGCCTGCCCTGGCAGG